>VZTN01020348.1:0-24837 GCA_013400515.1 Erpornis zantholeuca | reverse complement strand
CCGCCCTTTGTCCGCCGGGCGGGCTGCACGGCGGGAGCGCCGGCGCGGGGAGAGCCCGGCATCCTCCCTCCATCCCTCCATCCCGCAGCCAGGGCTTCCTTCGAACAGCAAATCTGCCCCTCAGCGACGCGGTGTAAAAATCCTGTCCTCGTGGATTGGGATTTGTGTTTTGTTTTGTTATTTTTAATTGTTGTTTTGGCAGAGCTTAAAATAAATTGTCCTAATTACCCCACCTAATACTGTAATCTCGGTATTAAGACTTGTGAAAACGAAAAGATATTTAAAAATTAAAATTGTACTGCAGTGTAATTTGCCGTGCAATTGAGAGACGCTAAACTGCGTTGCTTTATCTTTCTGGTGTTCTTAATTCACAATAGAACGATATGTTTCCCTGTTTCCCTGAGTTATCTAACAACACCATTATAATAAATTTAAACTTTGGGGTCCGCCATCTCATGGTGTCTGTGTCCAACACCACCACACCCCCTCCCCCCAGTTTTACTTTACTAAATTGTCCAGGGGAAAAATATAAATAAAGCAAGTACGTCCCCCCTTCAACAACCACACCACGTTCCCCCTCCCCGTATGTGCCTTTACTTTTTTTCTACACTCTAATGACATTTGGCAGGCTCAACTGTGTAATGCTTGACTGGTTTTATTGTTGTCTGCTCCCAGTGGGGAATAGTTGACACTGCTCTCTGTTTTCAATTGATATCCATTTTCAACAATATTGCTTTCTATTAGATTCCTGCACAGTTTGTGCCAGCCAAACCGAATATTTACCGTGTTGCCCTCAGAGCCTCAAATCAACAAACATTAAAATAAGTAAAATATGCATTTACTATCTGACATTTTCAAATTTCCCTTTCAAATTATTATTTTGACTATATTTCATAACAAATGAATCAAGGATTAAAGACACAGTATTGCCACTTAAGGTAACTCAGATTGATTTTGAGTTTTAAATGACAGGATAAGAGGATGCATGAAAAGAGGAAAACCTAATGCACTTATCTGCATTTCATTAGCTTCTATGATCACTTCTCTGAAAGAGGGTGCACAGATTTATATTGATCCTAGCTTGCAATCTTTGTGTTGAGTGACATTGTTTGTTGTATAGTCTGATTAATTCCAAGTAGTTTGCTTATGTAGTAAAATATTAAAATCAACCCTTGAAATCTTTAAATTTTGAGTTACCCATTGAGCTTAGAAGCTCTTCTGGGGCAGACTTCTGTTTCTTGTCATTGCTTTCATGGCTTGGTGTCTGCCTGCATTTCCCAGCTCTCCAGCCCTGCACTGTCTCAGTTCCTTTCACCAACTCTTTTCACCTCTGACACCTCTTTATCAGTTTCCACACTCACCTCAGAGGATTTTCCATTAATGGTATGTGTTGATAATTTTTTGGTCACAAGTCATTTATTATGTGCAATTTTGGCTCTGTAAAGCCCAGTTCAAGCAGTCAGTCTTGTTGATTTGCATGAAAATTATGGTGGATAAGGTAATGAAATATCATTTGTGTACCTTTCCAGGTTTTTTGTGACAACCTCTTCTACCTCCCTCTATTCCTCACATACCTTCCTTTTCTTTGTCATCTTAGTTTTCATCTTCATCTTTAGAAGCAAAGACCTTTGAAAGTTGTCAAGTAAAAGACTCAAACCAGAGGAAATTCTGCTTCTTTTCCTTGTGCTTCCTTCCACCCCTTCTGAAATGCCAGCTAGAGCTTTAGATGAGACACGAATTTTGAAAGTTTTTTGTTCCTGGGTTCCTGCTGTTGGAAAGACTGAAGATGAACACTGAGAAGGGCCTTGCCCTGGCCCTCAGCCCAGGGGCAGCAGCAGAAGCTCAGGCTGAGCAGGAGAACAAGGACACCGTCTCAGAGGAGTCAGTCTCTGTCTGCACTCCCCTGTAAGCACTGCTGGATCAGCTCTCGCTCTTCCAGCATGAGGATGGAGAAGAGTGATACTTGGGCCAGCCACCTCTAAGTCATTAGGGGCCTAGAGACAGCCTTTATCTGTCATTCAGCAGAAAGATCCAAGTCTTTTTCTCCTGTGATATACTATAATTAGCCTACAAGCCTTGCTGGAACCAGAAGATTTAGCAATGGAAGTAAATTTGCATAATGTTGAAGCTGATTTAGGTTCATGTAAACTGCTTGTTTTTACACTTTCTCATTAAAACAGTTACAAAAAGGTATCAACTTCATAAGGAAATATATAATAGGGCTACATTCAGAGAAGAATGTAAAGAGCCAGAAATTAGGGAACAGAACAACTGAAGCTACTGTGGAAATTTATTTGGCCCCTTTGTGTGTATAACATTCGGATGCTTTTTTTTTTTTTTTCAGTTGACAATATTGTCCTTAATCCATAGGCAAAATGCTTCCTTCTCTGCAGAGGATGGATAGTGTTTGCTGAACTGGTGGTTATTCAATATTTTGTTTTCCCCATCAGTCAATGCTTGACCTCAGGCTTTATTTACCAAACACCATCCAAGCTCTGCACTTAATACAGAATTATTAATTTCCTCCTGGGCTGTTCTTTTACTCTCCTCATCAACAGTGCTTCACAATGGTTAATGGAGTTCTATATTTGGCCTGTGGCATAGGACTTTCAGTTTTTCTCAAATTGAGTGTGTGATATCCTTTCCTTCCCTGATATTTATTACCTTTCCATAATGGCACAGATGTGCAGAGGTCTGATCATAAATTGGTTTCATCTCCTGTGCGGAACCCCAAAGCCCCTGAAGTCCTGGAAGTGAAATGCTGGCTCTTCCCCAGTGCACCAGTGCTTCAGGGTGGGCAGGGCAGAGCCTAGAGGGGAGCTTCATCAGTCTCCCCCTGGTCACAGTCCCTCTGCTCCTGCTTTCTAGTGTAAAGAGGATGAACTGCACTGTTCCCTTGTAATCTGTCTGGATGATTTGTGTTGTCATAGCTCGTACACTGTGGAAAATGCATTCAAATATAACACATAAGCTGTCAGAAAGATACTAGTCTAAGACAAATAATGCACAAGAAAAAGGCACTTGACAGACCAGAGATGACTTAAAGGCTTAAAAAAAGGTCAAAACCTCAAAATATTTTGTGACATGGGGCTCATCTCTTTTTTTGTTGTTGTTGTTTTTGCTGTTGTTGTCAGTCCTTAGAGCAAAATTCATTTGTTTATGACTGTTTAGAGAAATCCCAAGTTTTCTCTTCTGGAGGTTAAATAGGAGCCTTTGGCTGAGCCAAAGGTGGGGAGATGATTTTCACCTAAGTTTCTTTTGAGGGAAGACAGTCATCAGAGTCAACAAGTCAGGTAAACACAGGCAAGGCAGAGAAGCCCTACACTGCTGCAAATCAGCACAGCTCAAGGAGCTCTAGACTTGGTGAGAAGAGACTTGATGTTTTCACTTGGCAGCACAGCCCTTTTGTGCCCACCCCAGGCTCTTATTCAAGCACTGATTAAAGCTGGTTAATTACAATGGTAACCAACCACAGCATCCCAAGGTGCTCCCTACCACCTGTGAAGTCCAGGGTATCTTGTGTAAGAAAGACACACACACAAACATTGCAGGGATAAGCTAATGTTGCCTGAGAGCTGGTTATTTTGTGGGATAATATTATGGGATAGTGATTGCCTGGTAGATAATTGTGTGTGAAAGGGTATTTTGTCATACTTGTTTTGCTTTTTTTCCTTGAGTAGGCTGAAAGCTGGAATGTATTGAGTTTCCAAAATAGAAAGAGCTGGATTCTAAAGCGACTCCAGAAAAAAATAAACACATTAATTACAGCATTCACATGAGAAAGGATACAAAGGAAATTCTGCAATTACCAAGGTAGATTCCACTTTATCAAGTGAAGGGAAAAGTAAAGCTTTGTTTTGTGGTTCCAGGATGCTTTTAACATTAACTATATATGTTCACCAATTGACAAAAAGAAGAACGTAGTAGATTATACAGCCAAGGTATGATTGAAGACATGTAGGCAAGGGGCAACTTGGGAAGCATTGATCACAATCTCATTAGATTTGAGATTGCAGCAAAAATGAATGCTAAATGAGGAGAAGGAGAACAAAAAGATGCTGGAGTCAGACTCGTGTTTCTCCAGAGGAATAGCTACACAGTTGTAAAATTCAGACTGGCTGAGGAGTGGGACTGAGGGAACAGAAAACCCCAAGAGCTAAAGAATAGAGAAAGAAAAGCACATAGCCCACTCCTCCTCCAGTAAGGAGTGTACCAAGAAAACACAAATGTGGCTAAATAAGGAGTTTCACACCAAAACTGGGAAAAAAAAGGGAACAATCTGATGGGCAACTTAGAAAAGAGAAACCATGCTGTCCAAATAGCTACATACAAAGTCAGAAGAGAAACAAAAACAAAGGAAGTGTGCTAAGTAACAATAGCCAAAGAAATCAAGCTAATTAGTATGAAGCAAACAAGCTTGACAGACTGGCTGAGGCCAGACAGAGGGTGGAGAGGGGAGGGCAGGTAAGAGGTCAAACGAGCTCTTTGCTCTAGTATTCATTTAACAAGATGAAGGTCACATCTCAGAAAGTGTGATAGATTTTTCTGGATGGGGAAAGTGAAATGTCATCAAGAATTATGGTTATGTCATAGCAGTACTCTCATAATCTTGACAAGTCTCCAGTCCTTGCTTAATTAGTAGGCTTCATGTTTCTAAAGGGGCAAAAATAATAGGAAAAGCTAGCTGAAAATATTTAGCAATTCTGAGGAGATGCATGACATTTTCCTGACTGTATTTTCCCATTTTCCGTGCATCAGTCACAAAATTTTAAATTGTCTGCAAAAGAAGGAACTTGGTGGAAGATGAGAGGCTTGTACATTTAATCTGCATCATCTAATACCTCAGTGCCTGCCTATTGTCAAAATTCCACAAAACACTTACAATACATACTTCCTTCTAAGCATACCAATAGCTCTGCTGAAGTCAATAGAATTATTCTAGTTCTTAAAATTAAGCATTTTCTCCAAGATTGTATTAGAGCAAATGCTAAATGCTAGCATAATCAGTCACAGTAGAGTGATACACTTTCATTTATTTTGCTATGAAAGATGTGCCAGACCGTAGTGGAGGGTGAACTGGGGATACTCCAGTCACAGAAAATGCACCCACAAAGTCTCTAATGCACACTTGTCCTCCCCTGGGAAAAGATTTATCTCATTCCCAGGGTCATAATTTTTGCACTTAGCACAATTGGACAAAGGCTCTTCTAATGCCTTACCCATGCTGGGATGATATGACCAAGCTGATGAAGAGAAACACAGTTCTGTACAGTTATGTGAATAAGTTGAAACTTAAGTAAAACAAGGCTGATGGTGGGAAAATGCTCTCAATCCCCTCCTTCTCACTCTGTAAAGAAGCTATTCCAAAGTGTTTAATATGCACAAGGAAGAACAGGTGAATTGATGTATTCTTGTAGAAACATTTATGTATATATTTGTCATAATTTACTTTAGAAATGTAAAATAACAGTAAATCTTCCCACAAAAGAGAAAATTTGTGAGGGATGTTACAAACTACAAACACAAACCAGATGAATGCTTTTTCTCATTTTCTGGTTTTAGATCAGAAGTCTTGGTATTTTGTATGAAAAGGGAAAGAAATAAAGAGATGGGAGTTGATAGAGGCTTGGAAAATCTTGAATGACGTGTCAAGAGCTCTTACTGATGACAGTTAAAGGCAACACTTGTAAAAATGAATTACATGAGCTATTTTTTATACTGCACACAGTTTAATAGTGGACTTCAATCTATTTTATGAGACAAATACCTTAATACAGATGATTTGCAAAAAGACTGCAATATTTACCCAAATAAGAATAACATCCTCAGCTACATTTAGTGCTAATTTAAAATGACAAGGGCTATCAATCCTCAAACTCCTCAGTATAACCTAATCACCAGCTGGGGTCAGGCCAACATTTGCTTTCTAGCAAAGTATTGTAGAAATAGATGAATTGCTCTGCTCTCCAGAGCATTCAATATTGGCTGCTTCTGAAATCAGACAATCAGCCTTGAGGAAGCATCACAATATCTTGTGCCTTTTTAGTCATTAGTTTTTACTCTGTCCTTAGCTACTAATATTTTTAAGTGTTCCACTTTTCAAGTTCTGTTATTTTCTTATATGCATATTAGTTTAGAATCTGTAATTTACTGCTGTAACCTCCAAAAGACCCTGGGAAACAAAATCTGCCTCTCCAAGGTCTTTTTACCTTAGGTATATAAATTTGAAGAAAATAAAGAGGCTGAAGTTAATTGCCAGAACAAATAAGAAGTTTGGAAAGATTTTTGCTTTTAGGAAATTAAAAGAAAATTGCCTGAGCCAAGAGGCAAATAGTGAGTGTGGAAATAGATATTCTGATCATGGAAAATCTCTGTTTATAATTATCGTGGTAGAGTTTAGCTTTTCTTTTCTGAGTGGATACAAACTTCATGTCTTTGGTACAGTCTTGTCTCATTTTATGTGCTTCTACTTAAACTTAATAACAATAATAGTGTAGTTTGGTGTAAATTGGTTTAATTTTTCCATTTCTCCAAGAAAAATGTTTAGGTGAAGAGGCAACAGAATAAAACTGTCCTCAACTGTCAGGATTTTGGGTCCTACATATATACTGAAAGAGGTCTGATTTGCATCCCTTACAAAAACTTCAGAAAGAGTTTGCTTTTGAGAAGACAGACATCCAAATCTGAGGGAAAGATAAGTAACTTTTTAAAAAGTTTCTCCCCCAAACATTTAATTTGTCATTTTTAAAAATATACATCTATAAATGTTAGTGTACTGAGTAGTTCTAATTTTTTTTTTTTTGCCACTAGCTAGAAAACAGCAAAATGATTTTACCTTGTCATAAATAAATGGACTTCTGAGTAGTCCATTGGGAGGTGATGGATGAGTGTTCACCATTCCACCACATTCTCACAAGCTCTTATAGCACAATACCACAGCATGGGAATTTTTGTATACAACACAAACATACATAAATATAATAATATCTGTCAACCCCTGACTAAAATCTTACCTAAGAAATTTGCAGAATATCTTCAGCATGATAGTTTCTCTGTATTGCTGCACACAGTTTAAAAAGGCTACAATAGCACCTTTGAAACTCAAGACTTTTTTTCTCCTAAGTGCAGACACTTAACTTTAAAAAATGCTGATATTTTATTGTCATGACTACCTGTATCCCATTCCTAGTTCCCTCTGTGCCATTGCTCTCTAGGTAGCAGAAGAGTATGGAAAGATCTGTATGTAGCAAGAATTGGAATGCTGCAGGTTAAGACACTTCTACTATCCCTTACCTCAGAAAAAAAGTTGTGCAGCATGTCATGATCTGTTTTAGACATTAGGCCAAAGAATAAAGAAATTTTCAAATGGAGCATTTTTTCTTGCCTTCCTGCTCCAAAACAGCAGCTCCCAACTTTCTCAATTTGTTTCACCAATAACTACAGTTGTGAATTGAAGAAATGATGTCTTAAAAGTGGACATTCCTTAATCAACTTGTTATCACCCTGAACTGTGACTGCTAAAGTATGTGATGTGAATAATAATTTACCATGTTCTGGAATCTCTTAATTTAGGTCTTTAAACTATTCTCAGGTGATGTCTTGGAAATACATATATTTATCTCCTGTGATGGTGCTCTTCCTTTTCCAGATCTTTATTAAAGCAGGTCACAAACTTTAGTTGTTTAAAAACTTACCTGGAGAGATGATGAAGACACCCTGGTCATATTCTTCTGGTGTTGCTGGGGCTGTCTGCACCTTACTTAACCTTCACCACATTGCAGGTTTGGATCTCTGCAAGGGGTCCAGTTTGGACAATACAGTCTGAGAAGAACAGATCACATTCTTCTGCAGTGTAGCTTAGGAATTTCTAAGAAAGCAATTTTTATATTGTTGTTTTTTGGGTTTTTCTTCTGTTTTTTTCCTTTATCATTTTCCTCATTCCTGTCACCTCTCTGCAGAGCTCTCTCTAACAAGGGAAATGAAAACACAGTCCAGTTGTCCTTTAGGCAGCTGCTGGAAGCTGTGAGCCATTCAAAGAAACAACCCAGGACATCACTAATGGTATGATGAGTTATTGTCAACACCTCATGAGCTATCAGGTGCTTTTTGCCCTGATGTCAGTAATGAAACTCATTCTATAGCTGACTCACTTGAAATATCCCTGGGTCAGGCACATGTTTTGAAGATGGCATACAGTGTTCAACAACAGAAAAAATTGGTCCTCGTGCTTTTTTCATTAGGTAGGAACAATTTGTAAGCACATAATTAAAGCAGTGCAAAACTGCTAAAAAGATTTATAAAAACAATAGTGATCTGATCCTGCAGATGCCTACCACATCTCTATTCATCTCAACTGCATGAAAGTTGGAAAGTTTTCAACATGAAAAATCTAAGCAATTCACCAACATGTCCACATTCACATTGCAGAAATATATCTTCTGAAAACATTAAAAACTAGAGACTTGAGGTTCTTGCAGTGCCCATACCTGTGCAATGTTTATCACATTCAATTCTTTTCGGTGCCTTGATGTAAAGTGCTTCTAATGGCCTTTCCATTGCTGCAGAAGGTCCTTTTCTTGAGTGAATCCTCTCCTAGCAGATGCTTTTCTTCGATCATTTTATCCAAGTCTTTTTTATTTTGTGGTTTTATTTTCCTTCAAAGTTGTAGAAGGTGACGTTATCCTCTGTTGTACCCAAACTCCACTGCTGAAGCGAAATGTCCAGCAATGGGTGGTGCAACAGGAGACATCATAGTCTGACTGATTGAGATTGCAAAACTAAAGCCTATGGGACGTTTAGGGTTGGAAATTCAGCATGTGGCTTCTCCCCAGGACTGTCTGCCAGGGAATGACAGCCACTCTGGGACCTACCAGTGGCCCCTAGAACACAGGTCAACTTTTCAAAAGTAGTATTTTGCCCCCAGCAATGGGGACTAATGGCAACAAAAAAATCCAAGGTTGTATCCAATCATATTTTGTAGATCATGAGGCTCCACAATATCCTTATCACACCGACAGCTTTCTTGTCTCTTTCCTCTGCTCCCAGAGAAACTGAGGCAGACTGTGCATTATCACAGCCACCTCCCAAGGGTGAGGCCATTTTTTCCTAAGTACTAAATACAAAAGACAATATTGAAGGCTTCTGTATGTTCAAGAGTTGAGGAAAGAGTCACCCAATCCCTTCACATTTCTTTGGTGAAACTCAGATCCAGACTGCTCCACTATCTCAGGATTTCTCTTCACCATCCTCTGGCTAGAATGGCAAGACAGTCTCAAACAATTAATGAGGCTAGACTGTGTTCAACTGACAGTCTTAGGCCATATTTAAACAGATTCTTCATTATCACATGAGAATAAAAGCACAAATTTCTTGATTGCCTGGAAAAGCAGACCTACAACTGTGATAAAGGCCTCTGTTTAAAAATTTAGGTTTTTCAGTCTCTTCATTCTAGGAGCTAAAAAGACAGGGAATCCCTTGTAGCCTGTCTGTTTGACAAGTATATATTTTTTCAGATGTGAAAAGTGAAAGTGTATCTGTTTTACAGAGACTATGACACATTTTCTTGTTCTTTTATATCTCTTTTTTTCACTCTCTTTTAAATGAATGGGGCTTGGAGGATTTTGTTTGTTTTTTTAGTTGGTTGCTTGCTTTTTTGTTTTGTAATGTTTTTTCCGAGTCTCATTTTGTCTACCCCATTTTTGCATCTAGTAAAAGAGTGGGGAAGGGTGCACTTAGTAAAACCAGTGGTGGAGAAGGATTTATCTTCTCCATGGTTCTCCACTGCTGTGTAGAAGATAGCCACTTGCCAGCCCCAGTAGTTCCTGATGTATTCAAAGCAAAGACTGGATCGAACAAAGGATCTGGAGGATGAGCTGACTTTCTCCCATTAAATTGTGTCAGATCGAAGGTTTTAAGCTTTCTGTAACCTGTTATTCCTCTCAATAGCTGTTCTCTACTGGACCCAGCCTACTTGGGAAGGGGTTGTTAAACATTGGTACAGACTGCCCAGGGAGATGGTGGAGTCACCAACACTGGAGATGTTCAAGAAAAGGCTGGACATGGCACTTGGTGCTGTTGTGTAGCTGACAGGGTGGTGGTCAGTCAAAAGCTGGACTCAGAGGTCTTTTCCAAAGTAAATGATTCTGTAATTTTGTGGTTCTGTGAATTTTCCTTGGCTCTCGGAGCTCTGAGGAAGTGCAGGGAAGATGAGAGAAAAACACATTGACTCCTGCATATATGGAGCTCCAGACGGTGAACATCCTCTGCGCCTGGGATCTGGAAATGCAGTCTGTTTAAAAAAGGGTTGGAAAATCACTATAGCTATTCAGTGGCCTCGTATCACTCGTGTTTCTTTTCCTGTAATGGCAATATGCTGTGTATCATGGGTAACCAGTGTGACAGGGCCTTCCCAGGGGTCAGGCTGGCAGCCCTGCTGGGGCAACCTTGGGCAATGCACAACCTGGCCTGGGCACACAGATGGGGCACTTTTAGGTGTTCACACTGCACACACTGTGCAGCTTAGCAGGGCTCTTGCATCATCTGTACTGTCAGCATTGCACTTTTCCCAAGCACTATATACTTTCAGCACAGGATTATAAAAAAGAAATTAAACTGGAGCCCATTAAGCATGTTTACTCTCTGCAGCAAATATTTTTACCACATAGTTTTGTGCACAGGAAGTGCTGTAAACTTCAGCATTGCTGCTGGCTCCTTTGTAATCACTCTGCTGATTATGAATTGCTGCCTTTTGGCAGTTGCTGCTCACACAGTTATGATTCCTGCTGGTGGGAGGGTAATAGAGGGGAAAAAATGGAAAAAAATGTGCAGGCCAAGGAGACCTCAGGACAATTAATGTCCTTCAGCGAAGTGGAGTAGGGTGCAAGATAAACTAGCCAAATCTAAGGCTCGTGGCAACTCTGTTTCTATCTTCTCCCTCCTGCAAAGGCTTTATCTAAAAAGATATTTGTGAAGAAACTAGACTTACCAGTTGGACTTGATCACAGTATATCAGAAGAAACTACATAGCCTGAGAGCTGGATTACAGACATCACAGCAAAAGTCTGTTCAAAAAAAGAAGTGAAAAACATTAAGCTGTAAGATAAACCAAAAATCATCCCTTTCCTCCGTATGCAAAACAGTGATCTGAGTTAAAGAACAAGAAGAAATCCCCACGGTTATATGATAGGTGATGTATATTATTTATTTTTATGAGATAATCTAAAGCTTTATACAGTAAATGTGAGTATTATGGGATTTGATGTGCTATTATTTTCATTATGAACTCATATTTTTCAGAAGTGTATAACCTGGGTGTTAGAACTGGTGTGGAGGCTTTGGATCTTGCTGTAACTTAGCTCAGCCTGAGGCACTGATGGTCTCTAGTCTCTGTGAGACTGGTGTTTACCAGTCTGGCACTGGTGTAGTGAGGAGCAGGGTGCTGTGGAACTAATGGGAATCTGTCAGTTGGAGAGGGAGAATGGACCTCATTGATTTATTTTGGATGATCTCATTATGTGGAGGAGAGTAGAGCATGTACATATGGAAAACTTTATCCAGTGAATTTCACACCCATCATGGAGTTGAGTAAGTCAGTTCTTTGTTAGACTGCTGACAGCAGATGGCTAACTGAAGGCATTGCTCAGTAATACATTATATTTCTCTCCTTTTTTTGCTGTTCAGTTCTGCCTCAGGGTGGACATCTAGGAAAACCCAAGCCTTTTGGTTTGGAGTTTCTAGGTACCCTTCTGGTTGTTGTTCTTGGCTTTCCCCCTTCGTTTTCCTTCTTGGTCAATCAAAATTCTCTTTAGACTAATTTCATGGCACAGTCTCTGTTTAGCTGCTCTCTCTCTTTGGTTCAAGGTAGAAAATCTTCCATTTTCCCACTCGTGTTTGTAACCTCTTCATCTATCTTGTATCTTTTCATTTCACCCTGTTATTTTCTTTTCTCCTTGTTTAGCCCAGTGGCAGATGAAGGCTATTAATGATTCCTGTGAAAATAGCATTTCTGCTTGCATGAGAGTGCTGCCAGACTGATCATATTTGCTCACCATAATGAGTCTCACTAGATTGTAATGGGGCATCCGATGAGATTAGATTCAAATTCCAGGACTTCACATCTGCCCTTGCACTGTCCCTTAGTTTTTTCCTAAGAAGATGGAGATTTTAGTGCTTCGGCTTCCATAATTTTCTTTGTGCCTACTCCTTGATCTGCTGTGCTAACTAAAACTATTGTGGGGGGTGGATGCTTCAAACTTTCAGTTGTGCACATAGTCCCAGTGAAGCCAATGTGCTGTGGAGTGAGTGCTAGTAGCCAACATGTTGGCGTGGATGATCAGAGTGGGTCGTGTTAGAAATAAGCTTGGTATGATGAGATCCAAACTTTGCTTCTTTTAATATAGGAAATCCAAGATTATATCTTATCCCCATCCTTGTCTCAGCATTTTTGTGAAGAGTCAGGTTAAAAAGCAAATTTTGCTCACAGAACTGCTTTTAATTGCCTATTCACATTCTCCAGTCTCAGTTCTTCAGGAGAATATGTCTGAGCAGATGGCTTTGACTATAGCATGGGCTATGTACCACATAAGAGTACTCTGGCAAATATAGTTAGGTATCTGTCTGATATGGATGACAAGAGACAGTGAAATATGTGAGAGTGTGAAGCTGAAGTGTGGTTACTTCTAAATGCTGAATTAGCTCTGGTTCCATTTCTGTTTCAACAGTTGTTACTTTCTGTAGGAGCATTATAGCAAGCTAAACTTGACTTTTCACATTACCATGCTACTAGGATGAGTGACCTTCAGAGTAGAAAGATGTGAGAGGTGTAGGGAACAGTCTGACAGAACATGGGAGCCAGAATTTGGGGAATAGGGAGAATGTGATGATAAAACATCGTGATAAGTGATTTTTGTGACTGGAAAACCAATTTGTCTCATTGGTACCTGGTAGAATAATTAAGCCAAGGTGATTATCTCCGGTTTCTCCTAACAAGAAACAGAAGTGAGGTGCTGACATGATGCTATGAATAATTGTAGTCATCTTGGTGTCAGCAGGGGGAAATTAGGCCTTCAGGCCCCTTCTGCTTTATTCTCTCCATCAGGCTGCAGTGTCACACAACAGGTAAAGAGGCAATACACTGGGATAGAGAGTGCTTCGGCAATCATCTGGGAATCATCAACAAAAATCTCTTCCTTTGTAATCTTGTCCTAATTCCTCAGAGCCCTCTTTATGTTTTCTTGGTGTATGAGGTAGTGGTGTTTGGGAAAAGGCTCATATGGAGAAATAGGCTTATATTACATCTGGAGGACTCTGAGGCTTGTCAGTCCAATATCCTCTAGAAACAAGACCCATAGCAGAAACAATTGGTCAGGTCTTCTGTGAGCTGTTGCAAGAAGCTATGTGGCTGCCCATTTCTCAGCTCTGGAGAAAACTGGGCAGCTTCAAATGATATAATTTGCTTAAAAGCTTGATTTAAACCCTTGTGGAGCTCTACAACCACATCCTGAAATTTGTTTTAGTATTCCTGGGAGGATACTGAAAAGAGAAAATGAAGACTTGGCAAAGCTAAATACTCATAGTCATGTGAGAAAATTAGTTTTTTGACATTCATTTGTCACTGTTTGTCATTGCATAGTTTGTTCAACATGTTTAGAAGCCAAGTTAGTGACACAAAGCTGATGGTACCAGGCATAGACCCTGAAAAATAGTGAATGGCTAAAGTAATGTGTGAAGTGTCTCTGCAGCTGGATATGGTTTTTCTAGATGATGAATGACCAATACATCTTTGAGGAATGGGATGGACTCATGAATTTGCATAAAGTAGATGACATTTGTCAGCTTCCACTGTCTGGGGGCTAAAACATTTTGTTTTGGAAGCAATTATCTTTTTTTTCTCTCATTTTCTTTTGCAATAGGGAAGGAACTCCCTTTACACATCTCAGTGTCTTCTCTTTGCTCTTCTTCATGTCCATCCTCAAAAGACTTTTTTGTGATGTTTGCAGAATACCCTCAAGATTTCAGAGAGCTAAACCACTGACTTATCAAGATGGCCAAGATTGTCCTCCCCCCCACTTTTTAGTTCCTCTTCTCTTTGCAGTTATCTGTCATCTCCCAGTTTATGCTGAGTTTGGCAACTCTTAAGGAGAAGGACTGCAGGTCCATGAGTAGGGCTCATAAAATAGCAATTATAGTAATTGAGAACTAATTCTTCTGAGGTAATCGAGTCATCTCTGGACACCTTTCTTTAAAAGCAAAAATATATTCTCTTTCCATCAATGTTTCTCTTGCAAACTCCATGATCTGGTTTCCAACAGGAAAGCAATTCACAGACTGTATATGTTTGCGTGTATACTTTGTAACAGAAATATTTTCTCAGGGAACTATAATGTTTCAGTTGCCACTGCAAACATGTCAGAGGAGTATGTGAAACGGAGCTGACATGGTGCAGAAGCTTTATTGGCAATTACTCCTGAGACACACACAGTGGACATTTAATTACTAACAAAGCCACTTAGGTTGTGGACCTGGAGATTGTAGATGTCCCCATGATTCCTTAGGCAAATAATTTAACCTTTTTTCTAATTAGGGTATTGATACTTCCCCAAAGGAAGGCTATGTGGCCGCCCTCGTGGAAGTCCTGCTTTGCTTCGTGGTCCCCATAGGCCCAGGTGAGAACCAGGGTGGAAAAGGGGGCAGGAGGAGAGACAGGAGCAGGCTGGGCAGTGTGAGCACACACTTCTCCCTCCACCAGGGCATCCACTGCCCTGATGTGGCCATTCTCATCCTGTAGCAGAGCCAGTAAGTGCCACAGAATCAACAGTATTACAGAGCAAGGGTAAAGACATTGTCCCTGTGTAGGCTGAGCTTCCCTTCTGTGGATTTCACAACTTGCTGAGGACAGACAAGTCTCCAGTCCTTCTCCAGCAAAGTAGGATCCTTGGGTAGCTGCTTCTTCCAAAGAGGTTATTGATCTGGGTTTTTCCATGCAAAGGATAATTCCCTCCTCCAGGTAAGTATAGGACCCACTAGATTTATAAAGCAACTCCTGTGTTTGAGGAATGACTGCTGCCACTATTTTGGTAGGAGGAGATTTAAGCTGTGAAGGCATAATGAATTTTGATGTGCGCTCTGTGTAGTGTCAAACTGTTTAATTTCGAGAAGCTGAAGTCACTAGCCTCTTGTTTCATGTTTCTGTCTAATTGAAATGTTAAAGAACTGATCTTTCTGCTGTGTATTTAGTCTGGACATTCCAGCCTTTGAACTCTTACCAGCACTCTGAGTAATGTTATCCACACACTTTCACTCTATTGTTACAGCAAAATCTCTACATCTGATTAAAAAAAAAAAAAAAAAGAATCAAAGGACCAGCATGACGTATACATAAAATATTGAAACTATTCTTTTGGAGGAAAAAAAGGGATAGAAATAAATAAGGAAATAAAGAAAGGAAGAAAAAGAAAAGGAAGGGAAAAGAAAAGAAAGAAATCTCAGCCCATTACAGCAGCTCTTGGGGAAGGAGGGAGGAAGCTTTCATTAGACTTACCATCATTTTCAGTTTTAATCACCTCTCTTCTTTTCAAATTAAAAAAGAAATTTTGATCAAGGGCCTAGAAGACCCAGAAGTGCCTTCTGGGGTTATCTGAACCAGTCACCTGTTTGGAAGAGACAGCCTTTCACCATCAGACGGATATGCATTTTCAATAATTAACTATTTTTAGCGTGGCATAAGTGAAAAATTAATAAGCCCCAGCAGCAAATAAGCATTGCAGTGTGGGTAGAGAAGAAAATACAGGCCACAGCTCAACCTCCTGCTTTGAATGTTCAGCTCCCTTTCTTCCCCGCCTCCCCTGCCGCAGTCCCCAAAGGGTGACTTCCCTCTCTAATAGACCCACATTTACAGCGAGAGGTTGCCATTTCCCCGCTAGTCCAACATTAACATTCATCATCTCATTTCAGCACCTCCTGTGAGTAATTGCAGCCCTGAGAAATGGTCTCTCCCTCGGCTTTTTTTCTACCCAGACAAGGGTTCCCCACAAACTCTGGGCACTCCCCCAGGGAGTTTGCTGTTCCTGTGGAGCTCACTGACATTCATTTGTTCATTCCCTTTGCTGTGGCCAGCAGTGAGTGGGAGGGCTGAGCAAGGGGATGAGGTCTGGCAAACAGAGTCGTCCCAAGCAAAGGGTCATTGCTGCTGAGGCGGCAGAGGAGGAAGGACAGAGCCTTCATAGAGTGTCTTCTCACTGGTCATGGAGACAAGAGCACTGAGAGCAGACCTTGGCAATAATCAGGTCTGTTCCCAGCTTCCCGCTCCTGCAGTAAGGACACGAGGCTTGTTCAAGGGATCACTCCTGACCACATCACTGTCAAGGTGACAAGCAGAGGATATGGGAAGACAGGGCGGCACCTGGCCCATTTAGTTTCACATTATGCCCTCTTTTGACACCACCATCTTCAAGGTCACATTTCTGCATTCTACTGCATGTCCAGCATGGATTGTTCTCTTTGAATTTTAGCCTAATTTTCAATCAAACTTAAACTGATGAGAGTTCTGGGCAAATGGTGGAGAGAGGTCTGCAGTGCCTCTGCAATATTTGTCATACAAAATTACTCTAATGAGCCCTCAGTGATGCTTTACTGAAACTGAAGTGGACTGAAGACCTGGGACCTGCAGTATGCCATTGTGTGAAGTGGTGTGAAGCCAGAGCAAAATGATCTGCACCATTTTTTAGGCAGCTGCATGTCCCTTTGCAACAGGTTGCACAGCCTGCCTGGAGCACCATGTGCAGATTTGTCTTAAATATTGGTCAGGTTTCAAATTAATGACTGATCCATTTGCCATTCTTTCCAATTAAATAGAAAATTAAAAAAATTTAAAAATGTAAATTGAATTAAGAAAATTGCAGTCTAATTTCTTTGTGGCATTATCAGTTTAAAAGGTCCAATGATCATTAAGGCACCAGTAACTACAGAAGTACTGATGGAGTGGAGCACTAGCACTTGAAACTGAAGCACAGCGTTAAAGCATTGTGTGAATAATGAAATGAAATTTTGCTCAAGGAAGGGTCTCGTGGACTAGAAAAACTGTAATGCAAACTGTGGGCCTCTATATATAAAAAAAAGAGAACATACACAGACATCCACAGAAGGCATTATTTATGTCGTCACTTGAATTAGAAACTAAGGAAATACTGTAGACAGAGTTGGTGGATTATACAATAAAAAAGGCTTGAATATCTCTAATTTTTTTTTTAAATAAGCAATTTAATGACCACATCTTAGTTAATAGATTAAAATTATATTTTTAAAAAAGATTTTAATTTGATGGGGCAACTGGAAAGGTTTTTACATGTAAAGTGGGGACAAAATATTAAGGCAGGTGGAATTACATGCCTGACAGATGTCAGCCACAGAGAGTCTCAGGGGTGTCAATGAAAGAATACTTGAGATGATGAGTCTAAACCACTTCCATTTTCCTTTTAATTTTCAGAGTTGCCCAAACTTTTCTTTCCCCTGTAGACAATGCAGTACTTTTTGTTTTGCAAAGCCAGATTAATCACTTCTTTAACTGTGGTTTTACTGAGAAATTTAGCTAGACTGCTGGAATGCGTTCAGGATAACACCAGGTTTTTAAACATTTAGAAAATGTCAGTCCTTTTTTAATTTTTTTGTTTGAAGTACCTTAATGGAGAAAGCAAAATAGCAACTGTTATTTATAGGTTTGGATACTTGGTCACAAGTGGTAAAACACACTCTAAAAAGCATTATATGAGTGAGAAAAACAGAATTTTACATTGAAGCTGTGGATGCTTGAGATTTGTATTTTCAATTAAAAATGATAAAGCTAAGTACAGAGCATGTCAAATGAAAGCTTAAGTGAACTATGAATTATTTGTAAAACATTATGTAGATACGCCTGGCAATAGATAAGCACATCTTCGTGCAATGTTTGCTGAGTGGAAACAGTTACATTTTTCTGGAGAAGTAGGAGATGGCATTGGCTATGTCCTGTTTGAAAACGTATTTATGGTCAGACCCTGGAGTATTTGAAACCACTGATGTGAGGTGCTGACAGTATAGATCAATGTTTCTTCCTGGCTGAGCTGACCTTTTTGGTACCAAGAAATGAAATCCTTATGGGACAAAAACTTTAGTACCTGGCTGCTAATAGTTGGATTCAATTACCCAAGAAGTGAGCTGAAAAAAAGGTACAGAAGTTGGAATATTTTTGAGGCTTCTCTAGACAAGTAGAAGACAGATCTCATACCTATTGGTAATATAATATTCTTTGTATGAATTTTGAATGTAGATACAAACCTACAGTGTTGATTTCACTTCAGTATAGGTAACCCAGAGTGCAGATTTGTAATTAATAATAAATACGGGCAAACAAACTTTGCACATCCTCTCCCTTCACCATTATGAGGTACAAAATCAAAACACAAGCCAAATATCACATTCCTTGAGAGGATCATACACAGGAAAAAATCCCATCAAAGGCCGCCCTCTGAGTTCACCCCACACTAAAAATAACACCCCACAGAAAGCTGCCTTCCCAACAGCAGGTCCCTTCCCTACAAGCCGTTTAGTTCTCTGTGGCACAGCTAGATGTAGAGCAGCAACATGCAGAGCTCACATCAGCTCAGCAAACATTCCCCCTTGTGCTGGGAAATTGGATGCACCATTGTCATTGCCAGAAGAGAGCTACGATACTGACACATAAAAGTGCCTCTGACAGCCTGGGGAAATTGCTTTATTTTTTCTTGCAAAAGAAGATTTGCAATCCAGGCTAACAAATTATTCTTTTATCTAGTTGTTTGCGTTATGGGACCCCAATCCAGGATCAGGGCTCCTCCGTGGTACACACTGTGAAGACATGCAAGGAAGAGAGCAGTTGGCACCCCAGAGAGCTCCCAATCTGCATAAGAGGCAGGAGCTACCGGGTGGAAGGCAGCTGGGCTGAGAGAATACAATAACGATAAAATGGGTATGCATAGCATCCTTCTCATTAAAAGATGGTGGCAATTTGAGGGCATCATGGTGGAGGTAGCTTGAAGGAAGAATTTAAATGAGGTTAAGAAGCCAGCTATACAACAGGGATATTTTGCAGTCATGGTTTGGGCTGGGAGGCATCCAGGAGGTGCTTGAGGGAAAGCAAAAGCAGGCACTGAGGCGGTGGCAGGAAGGCTGATGCCAGGTGAGAACTGGCTGCTGAACACAAGCTCCATTAACACATCTCAAGCCACTGTAAAATTTCATTTGTCATCATGGTGGGCTTGTCTAGGCCACACTTTAGGTTTTGAGGGGAATTTCAGGTGTTTCTAAAATACTTACTGGAAGATTTGCAATGATTTGGGGATTAATGCCTCTGGGGTAGACGAGCATATCTTTGGATGATTCTTCCTGATTTATGGAGTAAATATGGTGTTGTTTGTAATCTGTTGTGTGTCCCAGGATCCTTAAGCTCCTGATGGATAGATACTTCTTGAGAACAGGCAGTGGGGAATGAGTTTGGGCATATATGGGCAAACACACACAACTTCTCTGCAGACCAAAGGTTACAGACTTTATGGCAAAACAAGGTTTGAGGATTGACCCTGAGTGTGGTCTGGGATAGATGAGAGCTCTGTCTCAAATCTTCAACTTCTGACTAGATTTCTGTACTTCCAGAGAGTCACTTAATGGTGCTATTGATCCTGCATTTATCAAACTAAGAAGAGTTATTTTTTTCCTGCTGGCTTTACTAGGTGCTCCTCATGGACTGAAATTTATAGACTAGTTTGTGATGCTGAATTGTGTGGGCAGGTATTGTAACGTGGAACTAAAACAGCAGGCCTGTAATTTCATAAAAGGACTTCAGGAATGTGCAGCCACTGTAATCTCAGAAGGAATGACTTGCAGTATGAAACCATATAGTAAAATATGAGCAGAGCAGTTAATGGGTATTTTTGTAACTTGGACCACAGTTTGTGAACAATCAGTAGGGGTTGAAATGTGCTCTGCATCTTGCTCTGGCTGTGCACCTGAAATAGCTGCAATGCAGCTAACACAGAAATTGAATTTGTAGAAAAGTAAAATTTAACTCTAGAGATGCCCCTGTGGGGCCAGAATAGTGCCACATGAAGTTCTTAAAACCTCTCTGCAACTTTGAAACCTTAGCACGTATTTCAGAAGTGGCTTAGGTGCTTAACTGAGAGATATTTTCCAAAGCATCTAAGTAGATTAAAGACTTAACCTCCTTCAGAAGTCAGTGGCAGCCCACTATGCAGCTAGATAGCTAGATAATACTGCTTAGGCACCGTTTTTTTTTTTTTTTTATTTGCACTGAAAGTCAGCAGAATTATTCTTTCTAGAGACCAGTACCACTTTCCAGGATGGGTTTGGGTTTTGTAGTAAACGAATGCATTTTAAAGGATAACTCAGACCTGAAGGTTTGCTTATGCAAGGGGAGAGCACAACAAATGTATCTTTGTATTTGTACTGCCCTTCATGTGACCAGGGAGCTGTACTTTGGCACATCCTTCATCCTTTCCTGTTGAAAGATGGTCTTTGTGGGCAGCTTTAACCTGTGCCTTGGCATTACTGACACTCAGTGCTGGGTCTGGGACCTCTTGGGGCATTACATTACTCGCCAGTTCAGGTCTCAGGGCAGAGCAGACCTTACTGTTGGTGTGTCTGGGTTTACCTGCTGCCTGCAATAGGAACTTTCTGCTAGCTCTGGCTGTACAGCAAAGCAATGCAGCTGTATTGTGAGGGAATGGGATATGGGGGAGAACCACTGGTTTGTTAGGTTTTCCCTTCATCTGTGCTGGTGGGTGAGTCCAGGCTGCAGACAACCTGCTGATGTTTTTATCAATGTGCAGCATTGCTCCTTCCATTTCTGGCATCAAAGGTATATGTAGGCACTAGTCCAGTGATGAATAGATGCTCGGTGTAGCAACTGGGGGAAGGAGCAGAGCTATGTACAAAGGAGACACACCAGTCAACACTCATCTTCCTAGAGTACTTTTTATCCTGTGCCAGAAAGCCAGTGGGTGAAGGGTGTGTGAGCATGTGTGTCGACTGTGGGTGGGGGAATGGGACTGGAGGTTTGTTTACTACAGTTTTACTTCATTAATATTTTAGTCTCAGGTGCAGAACTTGGAGAGTCTCACTGAAATCGCAAACAGCACTGATTGTGGTGTTTGTGACAGTGCCATGGGGCATTTGCATTATTTATCCCAGGCTGCACTACCCATACAGCTTTCAGGGAATATTTTCAGACAGAATCGCTAATTAGCACATATGTGGAATCTTCTCAAAGCAGTTGGGAACTCTCCTCATTACTTTTTAATTTTTTCTATTTGCTGAACGTATGTCATAGATGAAAATTCAGAATGATGGTTTGAAGGAATTTTGCATATTAAATACTCCAAACGAAAAGAGCAGGATCTTCTGTCCAGACGTTGTGAGTGTCTCTGGTCTGGCAGGTTCATGCAGCACAGCTTTTGGGCTGTCACTTGGTTACTGGAAGTCAGTGAGGACAGCTAAGGCATTTGCTCATTGTCTTGAAGTCGTACAAATTATTAATAATCATCCACCTTTCCCTTGGATGTTGCTGTTGATTAACTGTCTGTAAACAGATGATAGAACACACCGAGTATCTCCCATCTTCAGATAGAAGATAGTTTATATACGTGCATTTCCAATTTTAATAAAATTAGATTTTGTATATATGGAAAATTGCATGTTATTACAGCACTAAAAATGTTTAAAAAATTATTTTCAAAATGTTAAAAAAATGTTTTAAAACACGTTAAAATCCCTTTATCACTGTTATGCTGTCAGATAGCTTGTGGCTAATTTTGCTAAATTTTACTCTTTATTTTCACACTTTTTGTGTGTTCATTAAATGATTTATCAGAATTTACAGGAGTGGTGGTGAGAGCAAAGCGTTTCTTGTACACTTGTGCATTGCAAAAGACTGATTTAAGAAACAGCATTTCTAAGTTATGGCTCAATTTAGCAGCAACATTAAGGTTTAAATGTTATTTATTATGAATTTAAATACAACACAAAAAAGCTTCAGTCTGATGGCCAGGCATGCTTTCCTGGAAATTAAAACCACAGCACTAAAATGATGAA
This sequence comes from Erpornis zantholeuca, assembly GCA_013400515.1. Lineage (NCBI taxonomy): Eukaryota > Metazoa > Chordata > Aves > Passeriformes > Timaliidae > Erpornis > Erpornis zantholeuca. Next base: position 2,721 of record VZTN01020348.1, on the reverse strand, counting down.
AACCCAAAACATTAGCACACCTCTCATATAGTCAGCTGAAACACATAGTGCAAAGCAGAAAATGCTGTGCCTTTTGTTCTTGCCTGGAGAAAACAAAAGACAAATCCTCTGTCCCCTATCACAACTGCTCCATCCTCCCAAATGCCTGCTCAGGTTTTCCAGCTTATGAGTGAGGACCACAGAGGAGAAAACGCAGGAAAATCAATGTCAAAAATGAAGTCTTAGGGCTGGTAAAAAAAATGGAGAGGCTTTTGCTGAGGAAAATTCTTCAGCAGAAAGCTAAACAATGCAATTTCAAACCTCAGAAAGATCCCAGTGTCCTGTGCTATGTTTATAACTCAGTCTTTCATCTGTTTTGAGGTCTTGACTTTCTGAGCAGGCCACATGATGCACCATAGCTTCTCTTTGTCTTGAGCCATGGCAGAACTGCCTGGGGACGGCTCTGACTGCAGTGCATCATGGAGACCCTGATCTTGTTAGGGAACTCAGACCATGCAGGTCAATAAGGTCATGAAGTGTGTCTGACCAGGAATCAGGTATCACAGCAGCATTTCTGTATCAAAACTGCTTTGATTCTGATTTATATTGTGCCTAAGATTAAAAAAAAAAAAAAAGGAAAAAAAAGCAACAAAACCCTTGGAAATTGAGGTATACAGTGTTTCAATGAAAATTTCAAATAACCAGGGGCAAAAAACCTCCAGATATGCCTTTAACAAAAATATTGATTTCTGTGGAAAAAATCAATTTTCTGCCCAAAAAGCAGCTTTAGTGGAGAATTTTGGCAATTCTAGGAGGGATCACTAATGGTGAGAATTACTGGTGGCTCTCTGTCTCTTCAACTCTGACAGATCTGGCTTATACATCTCTTCCTGTGTCAAATAAAACAGGTTGGCATAAGGCTGTGTCAGAGCCATTCCTCTCACAGTAAGAGCCTTGCAGAACAAAAGAGCTGCTGCTGTCTGTGTTGTTGTGATCTTTAATATGTCCTCAAGAGATGGCCTCAAGTGGTGGGCAGGTAGTCAGTCACAGACAATGTTAGTCGAGAAGTCAAAACACAGGAAGGGAGAGAATAATAACATTTTAGTTAAATTTTTGAATTTCCAATTTATATTCCTAACCCCCTTGAAATGCAGTTCAGCCAATTCAGGTGAAATCAATCAGGAAAAGGGATTAAGTGTCAAAGATCATTTAGTACATCAGCAAAATACTTGTCATTAGCACCTGTGAATGACTCAGTGATGGTTCTGTTCAACTCTGGTAAATGCAGGCTGCAATATCCCCAGTGTGTTTTTTTGGAAGGATGGAGATATTGTGACTAAAGGTGAAAGCCTGTTTTATTTTTTCACCCTTGTCATCTACTCCCTGTGCTGCCAACCTCCACTTCAGTTGCCACAGTGCATAAATTACAGTTTAGATCACACAACCATCCATCATCAAATCACCCTATGAAAGTGCTACTAAAGTGTGTTGCCAGTTCTGCGGGTTGACACTCTTTTTGTGATTGACACATATCTAACTTACACCATCACTTGTGTCACTGCTGAATTTGGCCCTGAAACTTCCTCGGGAGCTGTGCACATTAAGTCAATCTGAAAGTTTCATGTAAATCAGCTCCCTTTTGTTGTTCTTTGAGCTTTTTGTTTCTTTTATTTACAGTTCCCCCTAATTATTAAGTCAGTTCATTGGCTTCTTTCTAGCCTTTCTCTTGCCTAGGCAAGGTAGCAGATGATTTAAATACCTCAAAATTTGCCTAATTATTATTATAAATACTTATTTACAATCACTGATGTACCTGAAAGGTAACCAGTACATAAAATGAATGTACCTTGATGACATTCCTCGATAGGAAGCCAATGTCCCTAATGCTCAAGCATATGAACAATTTTCACATATATCTGTGTATTTGCTACATGTAGACTCCAGGAAGAGTCTACATGAATATATATATATAAAATCACCAGATTGCTCTTTTGGCTTACGGTTGATGAGTCTGAATGAATAATCATGAGAGTTTTCGATGGGCACATGGTTATGTCTTTTCCACATGCAAGTGCACCTAAGCCATGTTAAAACCTGACTCCGAATTGTCTGCATTTGGAATTTTGTTTTTTTTTACCAGCATGCTGCTGAGATGCAATACAAAATAATAATTTTGAGAACAGGTTTTGATATATACATATAGAAAAGTAAAACCTATCATGAATGAAAGGCTCAAACAAAATGAAAATGGATATAAATTTTTGATTTTTCCTAAATGGTGTGAGTCAGGTGTGCTGTGTTTGAAATTACGTACATTATGTCTGCCTTTCTCTTTCAGACACAGAGATGCTGTAAACTAACTGCTAGGTAAGGTCTGCTAAGTGTGAATCATTTGATTGCCGTTGTTTGTGCAGCATCTGTTCCACAGCATGTTTAATTATTTTTGTGTGTTAAATTCATGTAGGTTACTTGAGAATTGCTTAACTAAGTCTAAAAATTGCAGCCATTGCAGAATTCATTATCTTGATTATCATTAGAGATGGGCAGAGGAGATTCCTCTTCTTACTTTATTCTGAAAGCTTAAAATACAACTCCAAGGTACGCTTCCAAACTTACATGCACCTTCTGTTCCTCCACCAAGCCCCTCTTTGTAGCTGACCTCGGCTGGAAGGACTGCAGACCTTTCTCTGAGTCCAGGTAAAGATCTCTGAGTTCACCCGAGCAGGCGTCAGCCTGGGAGAA
>VZTN01020347.1:89312-107180 GCA_013400515.1 Erpornis zantholeuca | reverse complement strand
TTGGTTTGGTTTGGTTTGTGTTTGATCTGGGTGTTTTTGAAAGAAAATTATCAGTAATCAAATGTAGAATATTCCAATTCCAATCAAGAATACTGTTGTCACAGTATTGTTGAATCCAGTCTGGGAAGTTACTTTTCATAAAAATACTTTAAACTTTATTTACCATTGCCTTACTCACTAACTCAGTTGACATCTATTGCATCAACTGCTGCAAAAGCAAGAATAAAGCAGGACTGTCAATATCATCGTCATCATCTTGGAAATTTCTATACTGTTTCATCAATTTACTATGATGAGCTAGTCACAGACCTACCTAAGAGTCAGTTAAACACTGAACATCCTAGAAACAGGTGACAAAACAGATTTAATTCTGAAGACTATATAAGGATGAGGGAAAAGGACAGAATGGTATGTATCAAATATTATGTCATGAACTAAAACAGCTACCAGATCTGTAAACTGATCTCACTGTAGAAGCAAGGACACACTGTATTCACTTGATCTCCTCCACAGGAAGAGTACGTAGGAAACAGAGTAAATAACTGGTTTATAAGAATTCTTCACATTACACTGAACTAAAAACAAAAACAAGTGGAAGAGATGAGAATGATAGAAGTTTTGTGTGTTAGTTATGCTGCTGGACAGCTATGACTCATCCAGGACCCTCCAGGCTATTTACTGAGCAATCCATGAACTGCTGCTAATTTTCATCTTGGAAATCACTTATTTTCTTATATAAAACAGGGAGACAATTGTTCTTTGTGGAAAGTACAACACACGCACCCCCCAATTACTTCTGTTAGTGTTTTACTTATGTGGCCCCACGATCTGACACTACTGTCAGAGTGGAGTTCTATCAACCCCACACAAGGACCTCCCCAGACTGTTTCCACCCTTGCACTCAGTGCTCCACTCTCAGTCATCACAATGGGGCCTTTTCTGGTCCGAGAAGGGAGAATTACCGCAAATGAGATCATGGTAACACAGCCACAGAGCCATGCCAGGACTCCTCCGCTGTTATGACATCTTGGGCTAGGATGGATGTTTCAGATTTCAGAACTGTGGGCACTCAACTCAACTGGCCAGATGTTTCATGACTCCTTTTGGATAAGCTCCCCAGTCAAACCTAGACAGCCAAAAACAAGAAACCTTTTCTTTCTTTTTCTTTCTTTTTTCCTTCATTTTTTCTCTTTTTTTTTTTTTTAAGTGAACTGTCCTTTAACTGTGTATCCCTTTTCCTAACTGGCTTTCTCATTATGAAGGTAGTTGGTCCTAGTGCATACACACTGTGGTTGAAAGCCTCCCATCTATTTTAACCGAGTCCTCATATTCCCGCTATGGAAATCTTAGTCAACGTCCTGTTGTTGATTATCTGACTTCCACCATTTCTGTGCCCAGGACAAAGTTTCAGCCATTTCTTCCTGCATGTTTTTCTTTTAATTATTTTGTTTCAGCTGTTCTCCTGTCCTGCAATAAACAGTTCTGAAACACTGGCGGCTCAGATGTGAAAGGTGTGGAGAGAGCACTGTTACTGCAGTGCAGTGCTCACCTTGGCAAGGCTCTTGCAGCCTCAGTTTCCCTGTAGCTGTAGGTTTTGTGCTCCCTGAACCCTAACCCTTTGAGCCAGTTTCTCACCCATCCCAGGATATGTTTATCCAGCTGTGTGCTGGACATTTAGTCCAGAAAGATTCTGTGAAAGACAGTACTGAAAGCTTTACTTAAAAATGGACACGTAGCAATTTATCCAGCTGAGAACTCACACTTAATTTGTTAATTTCCATTCAGTCTTCAGAACATGTTATTAACAGAAATATCAAGAAAGAAGTTTGCTGAGAGCATTGGAAGGAAAACAGAGTAGGTAAGAGGACAATACAGACACGAGCATTTTATGCTGGATATTATCGTAATTTAGCTTTTCTTTACTTCAGTTAGCTTTACTGGAAGGAACCCTGGACTTCATTCAGGTTAAACATCTGTTGTATCATAATTCTCTCTTTGTTAGGTGACAACAGGAGGTGAGCTACACACAGAGGTTGCAAACTTTCAAAAGTTAAGAAATGCCAGATTCAAGGTTGCCTAATATAGCTTCTGTATTGTGATACATGCTGTAAGTATGCAACTGCATTTTTTTCCCCAGACCTCATGCACATCACAGCACAGATAGTTCTTCTGTCAGAATTTCTTCAAAAAATTTTTTTATACTTTTTTTTTCCAATATCTGACCTCATGACTTTGCTCAATTATGATGCCTTCAAATATTTCATGAAATAACCTTTACTGGACTCTAAAAGGAAATGTCATTTTACAAAGACAGACACATTAAGAAAGAAGAAATGTTAAACAACAAGAGCCAGACCTGTAAAGTTTCATTCATTTAAATAAATAGGAATTTAAGTAAGTAAAGTAGGCAACTCAAATTTAAATAAAGAAATTATTTACTAAACAACAGCAATGAAAACTTCAGAGTATTTGGGGACTTTAAAAATTAAAGTTAAAAGTTAAAAATTATGCTGTTACTTAAAGTCTTTTCTTCTGTGTTTTTCACACAGCCCAAATGGCCATGTGATACAATAGAAACCACACTGCCTTTGAGTTGGGATTTTGAATTGTCTTTCTTTTTACCAGTGCTCAATGTAGCCATATCTTGAACAGTGTTTTGTATCTTCAACATGTAAATCACAGTAGCCTTTCAAGAGAAAGCCCAATGAGGCAAGAAGAGAGTCAATATTAGCATTTGTTGATCCAGTGTTTCCAGCTGAGGATAGCCCAGCTGGTCAAACACCACAGAAAGCTGAACCAGAGTCAGTGAGGATGAAGCAGCAAGGCACTTGTCAATGCACATTAGACCCTGTCTCCATCCATCATTTTGAGATCCATCTTGCTTTCCACTTAAAAAAAGCTTAGCAGAAGCAATTAAATACTATTACATTGAGCATTTATGGTGAAAAAATAACTCTTCAGAATGTCATGCCACCTGCCGAGTTCTGATCTTTTCACTGGTCATGGAGGGTGAAGCAATGAAAGAAGTTTGTGTTCTCTTGAAGGAAAACAAACCATTTGCTTTTCACAGTAGATGCTCCAATGGTAACAATATCTGCAGTTTTGCTTTCAGTTCTAAAAGCTTCATATCTTATCAATAAATCAATGGAAAGGAACAAAGCAAGAAAATGTAACTGGGAAAATAACTTGGATGCATAGACCACAACAATTTGTGGCTATGCTTTGCTTTTGTAGGAATAAAATCAGAGGTAGTTTTGCCATTGCAGTACTGCACACATGGGAAAAAATGAGAAGAAATCTTCCTGCAGTGAGTCAGCTCATCCACTGTGTGCCTTTCTTTGCTCTTCTGGTAAAAAAAGTATATTTGCACATCTGGCTAAATAGGAAGGTCTGAATTACTGACTTCATTGCTATCTGAATAAATAGCACCATTAGAAGAGGAATCTAAGAAAGTTGTTAAAAGAAGAGCTATGATAAGACCAAGGAAGTTTCAGTGGTATAAACAGGGCCATTTTCTTTAGACTAGCAAATTTTGTGCTGTATTTAAAGGATGTGACACTATGGCTCCGTATCATTGCCAAATTGGAATGATTATGCCTGTGAATCACCCATTTCAAAACATAATTCCTACTTACCTTGAAATGGAAAGAATGGAAAATCTAAACAAATAAAGGCATGTGGTTTCCTGGTGTTTTTTCCATAACATGTAATACATTGATAATCAAAGACATGACAAATCACAGGAACACAGAATTTAACCCTGAGCCAAATTTCAAACAGGTGTGGAGGGTGCAGTCTGCCAGCTGTAACTACTTAGGAGAACAAACTTCCTTAACAGAGGCCCTCCATAATCACAATCTGATGCGATATTAACAATTGTACCAATTAATTTTGCATGTTATAGAGTTCTACACAGACTGCAAGTGCATAGGCAGAAGATAAGATAGTCACTGTGAGCAGATTATCTGGTCACCTTGGGTATCTGCTCACCTTGTACCAGATATAGAAGGAAAAAAAAACCCCAAAACATTACAACAACAACAGCAGGGTTCATAAGAAATGAGATAGGAAATACTATTTTTAGTATTAGAGTACTGTTACATAAACCCTTTATATTCATTATATACGCCACTATGTGAAATATTAGAAGGCATTATCATCTAGTATCTGCGTTTTTCAAACTAAAAGATGTTTCTCTAAGTCAGTTATCTGTTTAAAAAGGGTCTTAATGAGGTCTAGAAAGAACAGATATTTACTAAGAGCACAGGAACATAGGGAATAACAGAAGACAGTATGGAAATCAGAAAAGATAACAATCCCTCACATCTTGTTCAAATTACAGTGAAAGTACCAAACAAGGTTGTTTCATTTCAGTGACACTGGGACCAAGATGCAAAGCACAGATGAGTCACCACTAAATGACAGAGGATTCCTTGACAATGTGTTGGGAACAACTTTACTGAACTCTTTCATCTTCTCATGTTTCCTTTTGTTTGTTTTACTGTCTGACAGTCTTTGTTAAATTCACCTCTAACTGCAGTGTGTTTCGTGATAGCATTTGTTTTCACTTGGAGCTAGCTTAAATGGAATAGTAAACATTATTTCAAACCAAACCACATGTATGACAATCAGACTTACTGAGCAAAGGGCCAAGTGGCAGATCCTACATTAAAACAGTGCCATTAAAACAGTGACTCAGACATGCTGATCAAGACTAATTCCAGAACATTTTTGCTTTCTAAACCCAGTGATGTTCAATCCATGTTTCAGATTGCCTCAACTCACTAAGGAGGCATACAATCATTTGCATTGACTGTAAAATTTGCTCAAAGAGGTCAATAATTGCTTTTTTCTTTCTTATTGCCATGTAATTGCCTTTTAAGATGCATGTGCAGCATTAAAACACATTATAATCTATTGGAATTAGTAACTAATTCATATGACACACAATTAAAACAAACTGAATATATTTCTAGAAATCTAAGTTAGGATTTCTGATGCTTTTCATTATGAAAATTTGAGTCACAGTCTGAAAAAGGTTCAAAAGATCCATATTAAAACTTATATACTTTACATCTGCTAAATAAACTATTTCATAAGAACTACAACAGATTAGTTGCACAGCAATCTCCATAAAGAGACAAGAAGATGCCCCTGCACTTATTCTTGCTTGACCCAGTATATTTCTATTAAAACATTGGTTTTAAAGTCCAGTCTTGATTTTAAAATGTAAAAGGGAGAATCCACCAAAGGGGGTTTTTTTATGTCATCAGTGTTAATTAACCTCAAGACTTCCAAGGTACAATTTTCTTTGGACCTGAATTGACTTTGATTAACTTTATTCTTCTCTCATTTAAATTTTTTATGTCAACAAACCAGGCTAGGAAATCTGGGGGCTTTCTGATCAAATTAAAGGGTATCCACTTCCTCTTTGATCTGCTGAGTAGGAATTCCTAAACCTTTTAAATGGAGTAATAGAAGACAGACAATCTCTAAACTACTGAGAAAAGCAAACATACAGTCCATAAATAATTTAACATTTCTTTTCAAAGGAGCTAAAGATTATCTAAATACAAATAAATATTCAATGAAAAATCTTTCATTGCCAACAATTGCAAATTCTGCAAACTTACAGCTTGTGCACACATGTGGCTCTCAGAAAACCTATGAATTTAATGTAACATAAACAGTTAGATCAAAAGAGGCAGCATTATACTAAACTCGTGAAAAACATACCTCTCTTTTCAAGCACTCACACTCTGTAGCCTTTATAGATCATGAATTTATGAGTAACAATGATCTAAGAAATCTTTGTCCATTTCATATTCAGTAAAATGGAAACGACTAGACCAATGTCATAATTTGTGAGATCCCAGCACACACAGCAATCGCTTCTGCTGCCTAATGAGCACAAGCAAATTCTAAGGGGCAGGTGGGTACTCCAGCTTTGGCAGAGGCCACCCAGAGGAACAAGGCAATCTCAGTGTTACTCTACCTGACTTCACTGAACACTGTAGGACTGAACATTGAACCCAGCTCAAGAAAATGAAACTTGAGATGCTGGACGAAAAATGATGAAGACTGTAGTCACACAGTGTGCTCCAGGTATGGGAGTGCTGAAGATTAGCACTCTGCCTCTTTACTTAGGAAGCAAAGGCTATGAGCTTGTGTCACAAAATCAGCTGTGTACAGCTGGACAATCAATCCAATGATCCCATGAGGAGGCATGGAGGAGCTAGACTGCATTATATTCACATCTGCAATTATTCCTGTATTCTTTACAACATGTCTATGTTTAGGTCTAAACAAATGTTACAAAAGGAAAGGGGCAGGTAAAGCAAGTACCTAAATGAAGGACAAAACCTGTGGTCAGGAATAGAGAAACAATAGTTGCAATAAAACACAAAGCAGCAGTGTTTTCAGCAGCTGCAGAGAACAGTAATCTTCATGGGAAGGAATTCAAGGGTACAGAGAAGACCACAGGCTTCTGGTACAGAGCTGCAAAACAGCAGGGAAGAAACAGCTTTATTGGAGGAGAAATAAAGAGAACTCCCTCTAGGTGTGAAATGCCTGGCAGCCATGTCTCCTGCACACTGAAACACATTTAATTCAGAAATCTTAGGAATATGCAAATGAGTGAGAATCAGTAGTATTAAATATTAGCTCTTAAAGCACCATGGAATTATGCTGATCTTTCAGAATTGCACTAAACTGTGCTTGGAGTATCAAATCAAATGTATTTCAAGTAACTAAATTATATAATTTTTTAACTTAATTAGTCCATTCTAAATGACATTTCTCCAATTAAACTGTCCTTCATATTTATTTAGCATAACCACCTCCGTTCCAAATTTGCCACAGTTTCCTGTTTTGAGGATGTTTTCCTAGTACCACCTCCATTTGAACTCTGCAATAGCACAGCTTTATTTTAGTATCCACCTAGTCTCTATATTCCAATAGAGAAACCAAGCAGTAATGATTAAGGAAGGGTGAAATACTGTGTACATCTGCATAGCTGCCACAGCAGCAACCTGTTCTTTCCCTATGACTTTGCAGTCAGGAAGAGCTCACAGACCAGCAATTACTTTTATTCACAAATCAGCTATATGAAGCCTCACTTATACTGCCTCAAATCAAAAGCACAACAGTCCCACTGCTGTAGATTTTTAAAACTGGAAAATAAAACTTGTAATTGCCTTTTTTATTATTCGCCTCATGCTAGCTCAAGATACATGAGCAACATTAAACACATTAGCAGCTCTGATTAACTAACTCAAGGCAACAAAACCAAAGGAGTTACGGCCACCATTCCTTCTAGAACAAAAGCTAGAGTCTCAAAAGTGGACTTGAGAGCTCGCTGTTAAATTGACATCGTTTGGGTCTGCTAGAGAAATAATCCTTTCATATGATGTAAGTGCACAGCCAACCACTGAAGAGCTCCTTTTGCACAATAGACTGGATTGTTAAAATCTTCCAGTGTGACCCCTGGAATAAATTGTGCTATAAGACTTATATATTCATCTTTGCACTGGAGCACTTCCTTCCAAAAAGCATCCAGTTCTGATTTTAGAATGTCCAATAAGGGGAAATTTATTACAATCTTTATTAAATCATTCCACTGCTAAATCACTCACACTGTTTAAGATGCGCCTGCTTGGAATCTAAACTGCCTAGTCTTAAATTTAATTGCATGGTTCTCATTTTACCTCTTCCAGCCAGACAAGAGAGCTGCTGTTATCAAATCTATGCCTCACATATGGGCAAGCTGCTCCTTTATCTTCTCTTTAATAAACTTTGCTGAGTCCTGCTGCAAAGAAAGGCTTCCAAATCTCAGAGTTCCTCTCTCACACCTCCCTGACTAACGAACTTCCAGATCTGAATGCGATATTCCAGTAACCATTGTATCGTGGGTTGTTAGAGTTTGAACAACTTCCTACTCCTTTGTTCAGACAGGGAAAGAATCACCTTCATAATGTTGCACTGGGAGCTCCCTCACCCACAGAGTCTTTTTCTGAGTCATTGCTTTCCAAAACAGCCTTCCCTCACAAAAAAACACTTCGCTGTTTAGTTTCCAGCAGCATGGCTTTAGCTCCACCTAAATTTATTCTGATTAATGAATTAGCACAAACATCATCCTGATATATTTATGAAATAGCCAAATACCCAGTCCTTCAATTCAATTAATGTACAATATATTTGTCATTATAGGTAAAGCTGCATTGCATGTTAATGTATTTATATGTGGTTTGGTGTATTAACATTTCTTTTAAAAAAAGAAGAGGAAAAAAAAAAGAAAATACAAGATTTATTGTCTTTACACATTTAGGAAGGATATATAAAATGGGTCTAAGAAGTAATTGGAATTTCTGCAGAATAAAATGTCTGGAACATGAAGAGACTCTCAGTCTCCTCTACCATTTAAATTAGCTTTTATATATTCATTATTTTGCAGATATCCACAAGAAGATTTTAAGACCTGACAAACACTGAGACCTAAGTCACTCTTCATGAGTAATGGAAATGAAAAGAAATACAGTTCCAATAACAATGTCAATGTTCTTTAAATATTGCTTTTGAGAGAAGATATTTAAAATATTTTAAAATATTTAAAATCCTTAGTCTTTCAAATAATGTCCAGATTTTACATATCTACTCTTGAGCTAAAAAATATCAGGGATATGCATATCAGTGAGTATTCCTTCTGAGGACAGAGCAGGGGGTGATATCTATAGTAAACAGAAAAGCTGTGGCCTTGAAATGTTCACTCAGAAATGTACATCAGGACATACATCCTCCCACAAAGGAGCCGCCAGCTTGCCAGGAGCTGTGCAACTGCTGAGCAGCCCTGCACCCAGTGTGCTGCCCTCCTCTCCCAGCACACATCCCTACAAGGCAGAGGACCCTTCTGCCCCTCCTGTTTTCCTCAGTGCCAGGAGGAATAGAGGGGAACATTCAAAAGAAGCATCAGTCACATTTGCCACGTACAGTATTACAGCCAGCACACAAGAATATATAAACCCCATTGTGCCTGAGAAAGGTATTGACTAATGCCTGCAAACAGAGGGGATCTGAACTTAATCAAGATAAACTGTTGTTCAACCACCACATCAGAATTAAGAGCCTCCTCTAAGGATCACTTTGCTGTTTTCCTTCCTTTCCTTTTCCTTTTGTTTACACTTGGATGGCATGGAATATACATCTTATCTTGTTTTACTTACACAAGGCCAAGAACAAAGACACAGTATAAGTATCACTGATGCAGGTAAAAACATTCCATTCCCATGTTGTGTTGAAAGGAGCTGTAATTATACTTCTGGAATACAGGAACATGATACATAAATGTAAGGCACCAAAATAGTAGGAAATACTGTTAGCTTTAAAGCATGACTTTTATCAGCTTATGTGGGAAGGTTAAACTGGGGAAGATATTTCTCGTAACAGAAGGAGCTCCTTGAAAGCTCCTGTTTAGGTCAAGAAATGGCACTTCCCTTGTTTGAGACATTTTCTCATCTTAAGAATATTCACCCATTAGAGCCCTTTACCTTGCAACATAACAGACTATGCATCTCCCTTTATATTCCTATCCACACATTTCAGAGTGTCTAGGTTTGAGACAAATTCAGAGGAGAATATGCTAAGACCTCAGACAGAAATTACAATATTGATATGGAAATTACCAGACCAGTACAAAGGTGTTATGTAAGGGGTTAAAATTGCCAGCTTCTAAAAGTGACTGAAAGTCATTATATTGCTCTGACTGCAACTGTATGGCAATGAAGTGATTTGCTGTTCTATGGCTGAAGGACTGCCCAACTCCCTGTATAACAGAATATATTTAGCTATCAAACTGAATCAAATGCATTAAGAAAAGGTTCAATTTGGACAAGTCAGATTTTTCAGCTTAAAGAAAAACTCTAAAATTTATTAGACCAGCTTTCTCAAAAGAATAGATCAGTTTACCTTTAAACATCTCAACTATTATCGTTTCAGACAGAGTGCACTGCAGCACTTAATGATGTTTCAGATAACTTTCCAAATAGGTATTGCCTCTTAGGAATATAGGGAATTTCACTGACTCTACACAGTGCATTTTAAATATTCTGCTGCCTTCACATTTACAATCCATTTATAATCTACTTTGCTTTCATATTTCTAGAAATATATTAATAATTAGGCATTAAAAAATCATGTTTTATCTGCATAGAGTAAAAGTTGCTTTGCCTCTGATTCCTTCTGCTTGCCTCTGTGAGATTGTTAATAGAGTATTCACTCCCTCTCTGCTTCAGCTGCATGTGTAGAATAATGAGTGCATAACAAGATTTCCTATGGAACAAGACCTTATAATGTAACCTCATGCTTTTCAGGCCACATGACAGCCAAAACCACATCACCTGGAACTCTCATTGTGAATAAAAAAAGAAAAAAGTACTCCAAAAGATCTGTATGGACTGTGCAGATTAACCTAATAGAGAAGACTCAAGACTTTTTTTTTTTTTTCTTCAGAAAAACAGATGTCATTGGCTTCTCAGTTTCATAACCTATGCTGAAAACAGATTCAGGCAAAGAGGTAAAAAATTTTATTCTTGTGAGGATGAACCCCCAAAGAATAAGTAAATCCACAGAGAAACTACAAGCAGGAGTGATCTCAAGGAAAAGCAAGAAAGTGCAAATGAGGACACAGTGGAAAACACCAATGCTTCTTGCACTGAGCCTAGAGCACAGGGGAAACATTCACACAGGGGCATACCTTATTTTAGCTATTTTTGTACTTTTTCACACAGGCTTGTTGAAGAAAAAAGAATGACCTTTTTTTTTTTATTCCTTTAAACTTTTTTATTTCCTTTTAATAATACTTTTTTATTCCTTTGCTCTGCCTGGAAGCAAGACAGATGTTCCACTGCAAATAAAAGGACATAAAAAATAAAAAAGAGAGGTGAGATCTCAGATCAAGGTTAAAATAAATGAGGCCCAGGACGACAGTGGAGAGACCTGCCAAGTGATAACTGCAGATCAGCTCTAATGAGCTGAGATCTTTTCCTGCAGGGTATGAGTTACTCTGTGAGTCAAAGGAATATTTTTAAGTGACAAATAAAATGCCACAGAGGAATTAATTGTTGCATTGCTAACTACTGATTAGTCATACATATCACAGTATGTGTCTGAGTGATGTCATCTTTTAAACTCCCATCCCACATGAACATAATGGGGAGGTAATTGCAAGAACCTGGTTGGAATTAATCCAAGGGAAGGAGCAGGAAGCAGACACTGCTGAAAAACTTGTTTTAATCTTGACAGAGAAGGGTCATTCCACATTTTCCAGGAGAAATCCCACTTCTCCATGAACTCTGACAAAGCAGAACTCATGTCTTTGCTCCCACATGCTTGTAAACAAATATAAAACTTTTTTTCTCAGTTGATCATATACATGACTTTGTCTATACATAACAAGTCGTTGCCTATATGAGATGCTTTTCCTGACAGATGCTTGATAGCAGATCTATGTACTTCCTCAGACAGTGAAAACCTGATACGAAAATCCAGGTTTATTGCAGCCAATAAAGAACCCTTTTCCCAAACAAAGGAAATACATTTCTGTTCATAAATTGAAGTGTGTAAATAGAAATATTTTTCCTCCTCACTTAACTGTCTCATCAATCCTGACCCCCTTACAAATCATTCACGGTGATGGGCTGTAGAAAATAAACTTCTTAAATCCATGAAATCTGCACTATCTGTCCACTTAAATGTCTCATGGGACTTGTTTTCTATCTATACAGTAACAGTATCAGGTATAAATAATTTCAGTTTGTTTTTTAAGGCTTTTGAACCAGTTGCCATCAATTCTAAAGAACTTTCTGGGATGATTTTGAGGGTAATCTTTTGAGAACTATTTACGATAGATGAGGGTCCCTTCCCACAATTCAACACTCAAAAATTTCTGTTACCCACCTCTGTTTCTGCATAAATTAGCAAACACCAATTTGGTAAACAGGAAAGCCCAGCAATCTTGGGTATGAGATCATGGGAGATAGAGTGGCATTGGCAAGAAAGAAAACTGCAATCCTGTAAATTCACAGTCCAATTGGTTCAAGGTTATTCATTATTTTATTTGGGTGTTCTTACTAATAGAAGATTAAAATCCTTCTGCAGTGAAACAATTCAATGAAAGGAGTCTAATGCTACAAGTAAAATGATTGAATTATGCACATAACACTACTTGTCTCATACTAATCCTAGTGGGCTTTTTAGGTGTTAGGCTTTATCACTGGCCCTGGACAAGGAAACAAAAATTTAGAAAACTTCTTAAACTCCTACTTGCTCTAGAGCTGAAGTAAACAATACAGCAGCATGGTAATTTTGGTTTTTTTTTTTTAATCAGTCAACTTCTATGCTACAAAGTCAAGGTGATTCTTGTCATTGCATTTGTTATGGTGGAAATATTAATAGACACCAAGCAGTCTATTATTCACACATAAGGAATAAGATCTGTAAAAAGAGTGTGATAAGACCATTCTTTCAGACTCATTGGCAGGAACATGAGGCCCCAAATACAAGATACAGCTGTAAAGAATAGAAGAATGAGCTGGAGTGCAAAGTCTGACAAAAGCTGAGCTGGGTGGAAAAGTGACTCTCTTATTGTTCAGTGTTGTTTGGCAAAGCATACAGGCACAAAGAAGAATGAAAGCTTTACACAAACAAAACTGTCAAAGGCATCATTCTGACATGGAGCAAAGATGAAGAAAATAAAGCATGTTGGAGAAAGCAGTTTGGAAACCAGGAGTGAAGCAACTGCCCCCAACTCTCAAACCGTCAGAATAAACCAGGATTTTACACACTTCACTCATGCCATCAACAATTCTTTTACACATAATTCTGCAAAGTTGTAAATACGCATTTAGGACCTTTAGCAAACATTAGCCATCCTCTTACTAAACCAGGGACTTGTTCATCAAGTAATAAAGCCTGATTTTTATGCAATGAAAATTGTCGTCATTAAGAAGTGTTGCAAAGGGCTGATTATCACATTCCACTTGTAAGTAATAAAGCAGCATGCCTGCAATTCCACTCTCATATTTCCAAATGCCATATTAAAAAAAGGCATAATAAGAATTTGCCACAAATCTTGAAAAATATTCTCTTCCCTATAAATACTATTGAGACAGGCTATTTTCTTGCCTATGTATTAATGCATTTAATTGAAAACCCAAGACAGCTGTTACACTGCTATTCATTTTATTATAATCATAAAAATAATGGATGTTCAACACAGAGCTGAATACAGATTAATGCCAAAGCTATTTGCTAATCCCTTTTCCCCTGATCATTCAAGAGACTAACCACAAATTTGAAAGGCCAGAGATACAGGGGGAGAGCATATTGTAGTGAGTTTAGCAGGGTACAAATCACAAGCATTTTTGTATTTACTAGGGACTAGAAATCTAGACAATGGAGAAAATAGTATTCCAAGCAATAGTCTGCAGCATAACCCACAGACACCATTTTGTCTGCACCCTTTCTTCATTCAAGCACAGATAGAATGTAAAGAGAAGTTACCTCTGGCCCCTCCTATGTCCTGGGCAATTCAGTGCCTACACCTAATTCTAGATGAAGACTAGAACTTCTCTCACCTGTTCCTGAGGATAGCATGAAACCTTGGCAGCCTCCTTTTCCACACTCAAAAGTTGTAGTGATGGCTTTAAACACAGTTCAAGGATAGAAAAATTAGTGTAGCACACCAAACTCACACAAAAACCAGGACCCGTCTTCTAACACTAAAGTCCAGGAGCCATTAATGGAAATTATTCTTCTTGACTTCCAGCAGCAGTAGCAAGCTCAGCATTCCAGAGACATCTCCTCCCCTGACACAGCTTCCCTACTTTCAGCACACCAAAGAAAAGCCATGTCCCTCTGCCCCTTTGGAGCAGCAACATCCAAAACCACCTATCCTGCTGAGAGACCTTAGGAGGGCTTTGGTGTTGCATTTCAGTCAAAAATCAATCCAGTTTTAAAACACTCTCTACAAGCCTACCTGCCTTTTCCAAATCTGCCCACATTTAAATTCAAACTGTGAGAGTTCAAAACACCTAGCAATTGAACACAGATAAAACAATTCTTGGGACCAAAAGGAACCTACTGGGGGATCACACCTTGTTTGGTGCTCCAGCAACCATATCATACAGCCTCTCTTCATAAAGATTAAAGTTCTGCCCTAAAATCAGCCCAGTTTTTGTTCCCATACTCTTCCCTTGGACTGTTCCATTTGGGTTAGAAATCCTCCTTAATGTTTCCAGACTGAAAGCAGCTTGTGGCCACACCTGGATTCTTGGCAGTGCAATTGGTTAGCTTGAAGAAGTTCCCTCTTCAAGATTTTTGCCATCCTAACAAACTTTTTTAGATGGGTTTACTGCACCAAAGAATGCAGTATCTTCAGTGTGACATTTAAAGATTCTCATGATCACTTTATTAGGCTTTTTTTCCAAATCTGTCCAGTGTTTAAACAGCGGAAGCCTGAACTGAGCACAGGCTTGAAAATAAAAAATGTCACCATTGCTCTGGGTTGCAACATTACTTCCCAGTTTCTCCTGGTCTTCATCCCTGTGATGTGCACCAGTCATTTTTTCCCCAGATGCAGCCCTCTGGTGGGTTACAGTCATTCGATGAGTGACTAGTGTATCATGGTATTTTTCATCTAGCATCTCAAATTTAGATCTTCCCTCAGTTATTAATCCCTGAAGTTTGAAGTTATGACCTTTCATTTTAAACTATTAAAATACTATAAGTCAAGTTTTAAAGGCCATCTTGTTGGACAATATTCCACTATTCTTTTTAGTCATGTCATCTTTCCCAGTTTGTGTCCTCAGCAATCTCATTAACATAAGCCTCTTTTTTGTGCCATGGTCCATTTTTTTTCCTCTTTAAAAAAGAAATCAACCCCCAGGTCAATTCTTGAAAAAGTTTTCTGATAAACTCACTAGCTCAATAATTTGACAATTAGCACAGCTCAAGAAAAGATCTGGTTCCCTCACAGGCAATGTGTTACCTGCCTTGAACCTTATGAGCCAAACCACCAATCTGAGCTGAGTTTCATGAATCTTTCCCTGGCAGCAATTCACTCTAACCAAGAACCTTGCCAAGAAAATTGCACATTCAGCTGGTAGCACACAATTCTCTATATTTGAACAGACAAGTAACGCTAAAGCTATATTCACTTATCCTTGATATTGAAAAGTATTAGCTTACTCTTTACTAATAGAGAAAGTAGTGATAGCATATTTATCTAGAGCTTCACCTCAATTCACAGTGGTCCTATTTCTGGAAAGATGTCATACTTGCAACTGTAACATTTATTCTGATAATTGTTGGTCCCTTTCTTTCCTGATTTGCTTTATAGATAATGAAAACATATCAACTGTGAAACATGCAATTTTAGTTTGTTAACACAGAAAGGACAAGGTTAACCTCCACTTTTGTAGTCCTGCAATTAGGATTTTTTCACTACTAAATTTGTACATGCTAATGGCAAACATCCATTGGGCATTTCAGGTATTGCTACCAACAAAGCTTTGATTTAGGTTATTCTGTTCATCGGTTTCTGTGCATGATAATTTAAAATTTTGCTTACCTAGAGATACTTCAAAAAAGGCTTACTGGTTTCAAAACTTAAGCTCAGCAAGTAAAATTATCTGTTGAAACACTCATTGGAAACAAAATCCACATTGTAAAAATAAGAATGTTTGGAAAGTATGTGTGAGGGTTTTAAAAGAGATTTCACTACTATGACATGAATGCCTGGAGACTATAACTTGCAATGGATTTACCATGCTTGCTTTCCCATTTCAAGCCAGAGAGGGTTTATATATATAAAGTACAAATCTGTGCCTTTACTGGAAGAGCTGTCAAGTGAAAGGATTACACAAATCGTTGTCAGGTCATCTGTGTTACAAGCACAACTTGTAACTCTAAGTCTGTCATTAAAAGCTTTTTCCACTAAACTAAGAGTTCTCCTCCCTGACCATTCACCATTATTTCCCTGTTAAAAGCACAAAGAAAAGATTTGGAAAAACTTAATAAAACCACTTTTTTAGTAAGCAGAAACTTGCATTATTAGATATTGTGGTGCAATACGCTTCTCCAGTTAGAGCTCATCTTAAATTCAAATGCCTTATTGCTTTCCTATAGTTAATAAATGTCTTCATGCTAAAATAAAAATTACAATAAAATATTTTATTATTCATCTCAAAAGAAAACAGGAAAAAACAAGTCAACATAAAGTAAATTTAGCAATCAAATTCTTAACTATGAGTGAATCTTATTTTCATTCTTTCTGCCTAGATGAAAATTTCAGACATGCAGTGGTTAGAAAACAGAATGGAGAAACACAACAGAGAAGCTTTGGGGATCCTTGTTCATAACCTTTAAGTTTGGACAAACCTATCTTGTAGTTTTACTATCTCATTCCAAGGAGAAAAAGAATCACAATTAATTTCCAAGATAAAACACGCAGGCTCACAAAACGCATTAGGCAATAATTTGTATACTACATTCATGAGCCCACATTCTATTAAACACTAGCAAGGCAAGACAGTTCCTTGCCAAACATCCAAAAACCATAGCAGCAAAAAAACTGCTGACCAAAACCATTGGGGCCAAGTACCCAACATCCTCACTAATCCTCTCTCAGGGATTTAAATTGAACTATCTCTAGCCTGACTTGCCAGGTACTTTTTCATTTCAAAGAAAAGCAGATGTTTCTTTCTCACTGATTTTCCCCTTCTTTCAAATACTATAGTAAAATTAGATTATGACAACTTGAAAATCTGCATTAGTTCTCAGGCGACTGGGAGAACCCCACAAAATAATGACTCAGGTACAAAACCAACAGCCCCATTTTTCTGAAACAGCTCAGACATCGCAATAGAGATTTAGATAAGGAGTGCCATTAAAGAAAACTGAAAAAGCTGCTTACAAGCAACAAAAGAGGAGAGATAAGACAATATCAATATATCAGGAGATTGCTTCTGTTCAATCTACAGACTTTGTTGTTATATTTAGACACTGTGTTGTTCTACGTAATGACAGTGCATGTTTNCACTGTGTTGTTCTACGTAATGACAGTGCATGTTTCAATAGTGAAAAAAAAAAGATATTTTCTGTACATTTATGCAATCTCAGTCTACTTTAGTTGTCAGTGCCTGAATCTCACACTTTAAACATACCTTTTCTGAGGAAAAGTCTGTACTGCAGGCTGCGTACTTTTTACTCAAAGTTGTTACTATGTACAAGTATCCTCACGAAATGTTGAGGATTTTCTCTTTGACTTCCAAGTCTGCAAATTTGTTCATATTTTCATAATTTGAATCAGATCTTTCAATGCATAACAACATCTAAATGCATAATGCCTTACAAACATATTGAGTCAGAGAACTGGAAAAGAAAACAATACTGAATATCAATTTCAGATTAAGCTCTTATTGCTAGAGTTGAGTTCTGAAATTCATGGCAAAGATGCCTTTGATTGCAAAAGGGAAAAGAGCCAACACCCTGATTTCTAATTGTTCTGAAATATCTCTGGCAAAAAAAAAGAGGAAAACTTAAAAGTGTAATATATCATCTTACTACAATATTCAGACTTTGGAAGAGACATTCTCAGAGCTGTTTTCATCAAAAACAATATTTAATTTGAAAAGTAGCAGAAGTTCTCATTAAAAAGCAGGAAGAAAAACATCTAACAAAATATTACAAATTAGCTTAATTTTAACATTAATATTGTGCTCTAAAATTCACAAAAAACAAGATTTTCAAAGCTTTATATTACATTTATATAAAAAAGGGGGGGAATAGACAAATTGTGAAGAAAATAATATACAG
>VZTN01020347.1:61614-88318 GCA_013400515.1 Erpornis zantholeuca | reverse complement strand
GCTCTAAAATTCACAAAAAACAAGATTTTCAAAGCTTTATATTACATTTATATAAGAAAAAAGGGGGGGGAATAGACAAATTGTAAAGAAAATAATATACAGAAATAAGAGTATATGCATTATTCAAATCTGAATAACAGACGAGATTTTCCTAAATAGACTGATTATATTAATAGCTCTTTGAATAACAGCTGTATGAATAGGGTTGCATAAAATCAGATTTAACTGAAGCATAATTTGGCATATTAAATGTGTCACAAAAGACATATCTGTAATTTGCAAAATTTGTCCCTTTAAAAGCGTAAAATATTCATCGCTCATTGTATTTTTAAGATTACGAGCTCAGAACTTTATTAACACCAGATTTCATTAAATCCCCTTGTTGCATCTAAAGACTGAAAAAAGTAGAAAAAAAAAAAAACAGTGGTGTGTTTTCCATCCTCTTGAACATAGCAGTAAGTCTGGAAGCAAAGGCACAAATTGCATCTGTCTGCCAGCTCTCTGCTGGCTGTGCACCAAATGAGAAAAGTAAGGGACCAGTCACTTATAGAATAGCATTCGGGCTGAGTTAGGGCTTTGTGTCATTCCACCTCAGATTTTGAGCAGACTATTCACCAACATTCACCTCCATGTGCAAAACACACAAAGTGTTTATAATCCTACTCTGATCAGCAATTATATAAAACCAGTATGTCTAACTAACTTGGGGGATTTTTGTAGTGACATTTAATGACATTTTCACTGTTCAAAGCACCTAAAGGCATTAGTGTCATTATTGACTAGGTTTTAAAGGCTGTATTTCATTAGTAAAACAACATTAATTTACTACACAAACCATTAGAAAGAGAGAGAAGTATTTATCATACTTTATAAGGCAGTGCAATTTTCATGTGACAATTTTTTCATGCATGACTGGAAAATGCAAATAATCTGCTAAATTAGGTAATGGTACCATTATGTCATAGGTGCTGGAAATAGTGTATGTTTTGAGAACACAAAAAAAGTAAGATATATTGAGGTGCTTTATTGCAGTAAATGCTAGTAAAATTGCAATCCCTATTTAAATCTTAGGCCCGAAATAAACTTCACAAAAATAGGCCACTGTGACAAGACGCAGCTCTCTGCAGAATTAGAGCTTCAGAGATTATTTTTGTCTTACTATTTTATCAGTGTAATGAGAGAAATTATCCCCTGAGCATAAATTGATTGAACAACATTAATTTCTCAAAATAAAATTAATGGCCAAAACACAAGGGGTTATCTGCTACAGGCAGCATTTCATGCATTATCCATAGTACTTCTTCTCTTCCTTTTAAAGAAGGAATTCTTAATTTTAATATATTTTATAATCAGTGGCATGTTGGTTACTAACACTAGTGGACACATAAACACCTCCACAAAACTTGACATTTGAGTTTATGATTTGAAACCAACAAGGAATTATTGGCATTTCCCTTTTGCTTTTCACCTAGAAGTTTAAAGAACTAATTATATAGCCCACAACACTTTAGCCCTTCATTACCATGAGTACATCAGCTAAAGTAACCCTGTCCAAGACAGAGTGTGCTCAACTGCAACAGAAGATTGTGGGCTCAGACTTGCAATTATTAAAAGAGAAGAAACACTATCAAACTCCTTTTGCAAAGTAATATATCCTTGAGGGTCCAAATAAGCAAAGGGATGTACAAAATTTTACCACCTCTTTACATTTTCTTTAATTTTATTTTGAAGTTTTACAGAAATTTGCTGGAGTGAAGTTTAGAATAATTTCTCAATAACCTAGTAAAGAGAACAAGAACCTGTTCTCTCAATGATAGTTCAAAGTATCATGGTTTTAAGAACAAAAACAAATTCACTGACATGGAACATGTAAAATTATTGGCATAGTCTTTATTTTAAAGAGATCTCTGCAAGACAGTGAAAGACATTTTCTTCATGTAGTGATTTAGAAAAAACTTTTGTAGTAATTATTATTTTATATTCTTATGCAAATATAAATACTAAAAAGCTAGGACACCTTCCCAGGTCAGAACCCACATTCTTGTTCAATTTCATTTTTAACAATCTCAGATTTCTTAGTAAAAATTAGTAGCTAAAATAAATATTTATGTACAACGTAATTGAAAATCCTAACATCTAAAATTAGTTTAACATATTTTTCAGGGTCTAGGCATGCACTGACATCCAAACTACAATTCTTTGTGACTTTACAATATATTTTGGGTTTGAACACCTTCAATATCTCTCTTGTGTTGCTGTGCTGAAAAAAACCACAGACAAGAGGAGAACTCCATGGGATCTCAAGAAATCATTTAGCATATGCAAAGACCAATTAAGCACTTGGTCATACACTGTACTCTCCAGTGCCAAATCACCGATATTATTGAAATGCATTAATAGCAATCAAAATTAACATTTATTTCCTCCTATTCAGTTCCTATTGCAATAATACGGCATCTGAATAAAGCAGCAGCTTCTTGGTTTAAGCATTTCTACTCTACTTACCTCAGTAACACCCAGACAAAGCAAATTATGACTGAAATGCACGCAAGTCTTTCTCATTCAAAGATCTTAGTTCTCATGTTTCAGAGGAATTATTTTCCTGAATTTGGGTTCTAAAGAAATAGGAGAGCTTCTTCCCAGCTTTGCCTACAGTAAAAACAATGTCCAGGCCAAACTGTAAGAAAACCTAAGGCTTTAGGTGAATACATAGGGACAGCAGAAAACCAGGGAACTGCAGCACAAAGCTAGGTAGTTTCTCAACAACTTTATAAACCTCTCTAAAGAGATAAAATAATTCAAACTCCTTGTTGCATATGTCTAACACTTTTCAGAATATTGGTATCAAAGTGTATGTACAATAAAAATTACCTAATTTTCATAAAATTTCTATATATAAATATATCACCTTGACACTCTCCTCACAGTGATTTCTATATGTAAATTAAATGTTTTAAATTGCAGTTGTCAGACTGTTTGCTTGTTGGGTTTACCTTCATTTCTATTAGAAACCTTCCTTTGCAAAGGAAAACCTCAGGTCTAAATACTTGTGCAGAGCACCCTGAATTCACATCAATAAAATTATTAAAATTCTGATGTATTTGCAAATCATTTTGTATTTTCAAACAGGGATTGATAAACTGCACACTTCTCATTCCAGTCGTCCTTGCTTAGCATCACCTATTGCTCCCCATACATCAAATACAAACTCATCTGGAAATGCAAAGTCTCCAAGAGTTTCATCCAATGCCACTGCGAATTCATCTGGGTTTTTCTTGTCTCTTCCAGCTTCCACAATTGTTGCAGCTAAAGAGCAACAATAAAAAAAAAATAATGTAATTATCATGAAAGTGACAGCTAACACATAGGGCCAAGACAGCTTTGGTATGCCTATTTTCAAAACCTGGTAAGGTCAGCTTAGGGAGATAGAAAGTCTACCAGCCGAATTTAGGATTCAACAGGAATTATGTACTTAAAGTTTATGCTTATGCCTCTAGAAAGTCAAAAGGTTATTTCTGAAAATCTCAGTCAGGTGATTCAAACTGTGCAGAAGCAAGAGAAAGGCTTTGCTCCCGAGCACAATGAACTGGAGCCACCAAACACTAGGAACATCTTGGTATCCAGGAAAATGAAAGCAGAGGTGTGATATAACAGAGGTAAACTGTGATATTCTATACCAAGCTGTACTGTCCAGCATTTTATCTTATTTAACACAAAAGTATCAGAATTTATCAAGTGTCAGATCTCAGTTTTGAAATGGTTACACTGGGGATGCTGCTTAGGACTCACTCCTTGGCTGTTGTGCTCATCCCTCACCTTTTGCCACTGCACAGTTTCTCAGATTCTAGGACAACTTAGAAGTCTATCCCAAACAACACTGGATGATGGAAACCCATGGATATTAGAGCAAATTAAAACTGTGAGGGCTCAAACCTCTCCTGATCATGACATCTGCACCTCCATGAAGGGTGAAAAGAGTCAGCACAGAAGTTTCTCCTGGTTAAGCTGGGCCCTGAGAAGCACTGACAGCAAGTACCATGGTTTGAGGGATGCAGAATGCTCTGTAAGACACATTCAGCAAAAACAGCACTGCTGAATACAATTTTCTGACCTGTATCTCTGTTCCACAGCCTCTGTTCAAACTCACAGGAAAATTATGGTATTATACAATAGATGAAACCTCAAAACTGGCTTCATTTTGTGATTACTTTACACACCTGTCTTAAACTGCAAGATGTCCTCAATCTTTTGTTAAACATCAAATAACCACCACTTTCTTCATAAGCATATCAACTTCAAGTGTCAAAGTGAAGGATTTTATAGCTTCTAGCCTTTTCTCAGAGGAATATCAAATGCAAAACACATAATACAGTGCCTGAGAAAGGGAAGGAAGTTTTGAAGCCACAGAAAAACATCTTCACTGGGGCAGTCTGCCATCTACCACATGCACTGTATTGAATCAACATTGCAAAATCTCTCTGATTAAAAAAAAAATAAATAAACTCTCCCTGCTCTGAAGCTTTACTAAATTTATTTAATTTTATTTTGTTGACCTAAAAGTCAGCTCAAATTTATTGACAGTCATGAACTTCTGGCAAACAGTACTTGCCGTTATGCAAACACGTAACAAGCTGTAAGCAAGCTTGAGCCATATTCCACATTGTAAACGTCACCAACAGTAATTCTGAGGAAACTTTTGTTTTGGTTTTAACTGTGTTCAGATGTGAGGCTCCAGACACAACCAAAGTGTGTCAAACTACACAAAGCTGTCCAAGAAAAATTTATGTAAATCTCAACAAATAAACTGCTGTGATGGAGACAGTTCAAGCGTAACCAAGCTTCCCAGGCACCACTAGTGGTTCTCAAGGACCCTCAAGACCAGTTTCCTGCCAGAAGAAACCCTATCCCTGTTGCACTGATTCTCTTTGTGTTCCCCATGAAGTTCCTGGGACTCTGATTCAGACAAGTTTGAATGGGAAACAGGCATTAAAGAGGGGACTCTTTCCTGCCAGGTGGAACACAAGGATTTGTCCTATCAATGCCACTCTATATTCCCTGACAAAGTGGCATAAGAAGGTACTTACAGGGAAGCAACCCTGGAGGTAATGAGGTGAAGGGTATAATTGAAACTTCACAGATTTCTGGATATGAAGCAAGGTATGAATGTACTTTTTACGGGTATGGGAGAAGGGTGGAGAGAAAAGAGCTGTGCAAGGTGACATTAGAGCAAATACATCAAGATATTGTTACACCAGATAATTTAGAAAAAGGTGTCATCAAGAGAGTAAGGATCTAGACAAGTGTTCAAGCAGGGTGGGAGTGAAGAATTTAGCCATTTTTAAGATAAATTGGCCAAGAGATCTGGAAGAACCATATGACACAGACAGCAATAAAACAAGACAACACAACATATCACAATCCACATGATTCTAGCTGAAGCTTCAGAATTGCACATAATAAATTGTCATTAACAGAAAGTGTAACTTCAAACACGACTTTCTTCAAAGACTGAACTTCCCAAATAATGAAATAGAATGTAAAAACTAGTTTATTACAGGTTTACAAAACTTGAAAACAAAATCCACTAAACTTAGCTGATCAACTTTCGACCCAGTAAAGCAGGAATTAGAACATCACTGCCGTGCTAAAGAAGCCTCAAAAAAACCCCATCTTCATCTGCATTGAGTAAGTCTAATCAGCATTGCCGGGCCACATTTAATGTACTATATTTATTAAAGCACATTCGCGTTCCCAGGTGTGCCCGATGTACTGGAACAGGCTTCTCGGAAAGCCTGCGGGAGCGGGTGCTTTCGGCAGCGTGGTGCTGACCTCCAGCGCCAGCGCGGCTGTACTGCCGCGCACCCCGGCGACAGGCACCAGCCTTCCCCGAGCATTTCCGCGCACCGCCTGCACCACCGGCGTGTGCGAAAGCGCCAAGCCGAGCCCTGCTTCACTGCTTCCATCCAGAAATGCTAAAGCTGGCCAGCCTTCTCTGCCACCCGCGAACACATTCCTGTTTCCCCAGGCAGCTGCCACAGCCGCGGGACGGCATCCCCAGGGCGGCACAGCTGTGTGAAGACAGTGTTCACACAGCGACATTGGCAATGCGGAATTCCCAAGGCAAATCAAAGCCTATTGATTGCCAAGGCATTTGGCAGATACTTGCCAGCTTGAAGAAAACTTTGCTGGTTCTCAGAGTTGACAGCTTCGTGCCAAATTGTCTCTTCCCTTTTCCCCACTGCTTCTTGTAAGAGATGCACAGTAAGTGATTACAGGAATTTTATTCCAATAGAATATTTTTCCACAGTCAAAGAGCCTCAATTGTTTTCAGATTTTCCTTTGTTCATTTCACTTCAGGCAATGTTAATATCTGATAAGTTTTTACAGAAAATGTGAAGTGTTCGTTAATCTTAAAAGTGATGAAAGGAATTAGAATTCTTGTCAACTTTAACTGAGAAGCTTAGTATCTGACTTCCCAGAATATGAACAAAGTAATATGTTGGCATTTTAAACATTGTTCCTTTAAAATAACTTCAAAGATCTTTCACAAAATCCTTATGTTCACTTTTAATAGACATGAGGCCATGAAAGCTACTTTCTGCCTGCCATTCTCATTATCTACCTTACATAGTGGTTTTGCTACCTATATCCTATACTGTAACTTCTGAAAAAGCTTTTTTCAGAAGTCTTGACAGAAAACTCAATATTTATTTAGCTGTAATGCTATTAGAAGTTTTGCTGTCATCAAAAGGTAAAAAAATACTATTATTCCATCCTGTCACTCTAAAGGAGAAAATGAAGCATGTTATTGCAGTTTCCAGTATTTAACATTACTTGTTTTAAGTTTCATGTTGAATACTCTCAGATCTGGTACTCTTCTTGCTCTTTTTTCTTAAGTACCAATTCTTCTTGAAGTGGAGAAGTTTTTTTGTTTAACTGGACTTGCTGCCCTTCCTCTTTTCAAAAAACTTCCATTATTCTTTCAGAGCAAATGAGCAGCCATAAACAATATAGCCCAGAATGTATGCAACAAAATCCTTTGGGAAAGGAAGTCTGGTGACAGAAGGAGAAGAAAACAAGAGATTCAGGGAGAATATCACTTCAGTTAAAGCATTTAGAGATAAAAACATCTATTGAATATTGATGGGTTGTATTTGCGAGCCAAGAGAAGTTTGAGTAACAAACCAGGTTTAAACCTCTTAAGATATTTTGACTAGATGGTAAGTTTGAAAAATGAAGCCAACTGTGGAGAAGTTTTTAAGTGTTTTAAACAAAGACAGAATATACAAGGATATTTCAGCCTGATCTCAGTGATGGAAGGTTATGAAACAGACTATCTTGTAAGTGATCACACAGCATGAACAGGACAAACAGGGTATCAGGCCCAGCCAGCATGGGTTTAGGAAAGACAGGTCCTGCCTGACCAATCTGATCTCCTTTTCTGACCAGGTGATCCACCATGGTGATTCTCCATCCACCATGGATGAGAGAAAGGCTGTGGATTTGTCTGCCTGGACTTCAATAAAGCCTTTGATACTGTCCCCCAGAGCTTTCTTCTGGAGAAGCTGGCATCCCGTGACTGCACCAGGGGATGTTCAGGTTGGACATCAGGAAAGATTTCTTCACTAAAACGGTGGTTAAGCATGGGAATGGGCTGCACAGGGAAGTGCTGGAGTCACCATCGTTGACAGTGTTCAAGAAATGTCTGGGTGTGGCACTTAGTCTATCTTTAGTTGGCATGGTGGTGTCTGGTCAAAGCCTGGACTCGATGATATGGAGGTCTTTTCCAACCATAATGATTCTATGATAATGTCTGATAATATTATAGGGAGCAACAGAAAGGAAGTAATCATCCAAAAGTAGAATAATAGAATAAAGGGGAACAAAATATCAATGGATGAAGCCAAAAGATGCTGAAAAAAAATTTGGACAGGAAGCCCTTTTTGCCATCATTTACAATCAGTAGCATCCTGGTTTAGATCCAGGCTTCCTCCCACCAAGAATTTTTGGGATTAAATACAGTCCATAACAATTCAAGTTTTACTGGTTTAAAAATATGAATGTCATTATTTTTCACTACCACTGTTTTCTGAGTCACTCCTATTAATCAACTGTTCAATTTCCTTTTTCAGAAAGCACCCATAGAATTTAAAATAACCTGAATTATCTTTCAGCTGTACATTTATGTTTTAAAGAATGCTGAAGTCAAGCCTTGGCCCAATTTCTAATGTGCCCATAAAACAGCTGAGGAATAAATTTCAGAGCCAACTGTCCCTTCTGTGGATTAAGCCCAGTTTTCAGTAAAAAGGAGTAAGGAAGTAAAAAGGTAAAAATGCATCCAAAAGCAGGTATGTAAATCTCAACAGCATTTAGATCTCTAAAAATAAAAAAAAACCACTGTGCCAGAAAAAAGAGCATGAATTTTCTTTAACAATTTCCAAGTATTTTGCTCCAGCTCAGGGATTTCTGTGTAGATTTAGTCAGCCAATCTTGAAACTGTCAAGATACTTAACCATGCAAAAATTAAGGGCTTTATCTCACCTTTAATTCTGTCTGTCTGTAATTTAACATTAGGTTTTCTTTCCTTTCTTTCTAACTTATGTCTTAAAACTGGGGCACTGTTTTAGAATTCAATCACACCATGGAAGTGTCATTTTAATGGAGATGAAAGAGCAACATTAACTGACATCCAAAGATTCTGACAAACAGAAGTGCATGGAAGTGAGCAATGATTGAGATCTTAATCACTTGTCAGCTGCACATTGTGATGACTTGCATTTTCAACTAATCTGGCTTGAGTAATGAGTGAAATTTCGAGCTATGTGGTGATTGGCATTCTCTGAATTAATCTTTTCCTCATATTTCATTTTCATGGGTGACTGATCACATCCAGTACGTGAATAACTGACATGTGTTAATTGAACAGATTTGTGACAGGTGATTAGCTCTCCTTTCCTAAAGAATCCTAGAGCTGTTTAATTATTTTAAAATGATAAAGTTGGGTGGGTTTTGTCATCATTGTCTGTTGTTGACTCTCAGATTTGAACTTCAGGATATGGCTTCAAAGGTGCAAACTAAAGCTACTAAACTAAAACTATGAAACCTATAGTCTTTGATTTCTGACAGCTTCTTGGTTCCACTATCTTTTAGGGAGGAAAAGAAGAGGTGAGGGACAAAACAGCCACCCAGCTGGAAGAAGAGAGCCTCTCTATGAACAAAAACCTCTTCCGTCTTTAAGTATTCTTTTAAGCCATTTCTTTAAAGTTTCCAAACTACATACTGAAAGATGAAGGGCATTAGATCTTTCTGGGGGGGAAAAAGGAATTCAAGGAATTCATGGGAAAACTCTACCAGGTGCTTGGCTATTAATCAGTCATATGTATTAAAAGCTGAACTTCGCAGTCTACTGTGCAACAGCCATCCTGCTTACAGTACTGAGAGCCAAAACCACAGGGAACACCAGTTCCCACAGGACTGTTCCCCTGGACACCAAAAGCAGAACACCTTAGCTGCTTATTCCCTCCTCCGAGGAGCCTGGGGACCTTGGAAGTAACCTGCAAGGACAGGAGCTTCCAGAAGCCCAGCCTGAGCCAGGATTGCAACAGCTGCAGGACAAAAACAGCTCCCAGAGGGACAGCTGGCATGAGACTCAGAGCTTTGAAGCCTGAGCCAGAGATGGACTGAGGCACAGAGGTTGCAGGAGTGAGACAGGACATGGAATTCTCCCTAATTTAAACACGGCTAAGCACCCCACAGGCCTCCCAGGAGCATATTACACAGCAGAGCATCACATATTAGAGTTGCTGGGAAGAAGAATTTTTGAGAACTTCTAGTTTCCTGGGAATAGGAAAGTTTAGATAGAACCTACAAAACAGAACTCAAGTTTTCAGCAGCTCTGCCCTCTCTTCTCTGCCAGGAAGCCCACTTCTACCTTAGACTGAGGGACGAATACTGTTTTACCTACCATTTTTCCTGTGAGAAAACTAGTAGAATCTGCCAATCAGATGCTTACTGGTAGGAGCAGCCAGCAAAGGCCTTTTGGCTATTCAGATAACCACCTTTTGTCCTCATTCCTCTGTGCTAAATGCTGCCCCCTCCAGCCCTGCTGCTTTGCCCTCTGGAGCTTCATGCCAGACCTATTTTCTCTTCTGCTTTGCCTTCTCCACTTCTCTCATGAAAGCTTTCTTTTCAAGATCACTTTCTATTTAGCTTATCCTTTCCTAAATCTTGGCTGATTTTTTAAAAGATATTACCATAATAATAAATACCTTCCTCTTTGTCTCAGTATGAGCAGTTCCACAAGATCCTAGGAGGACTACACCAGCCACAGCAGGCTACAACAGCTAGACTCCAGCTTCTTCCCACACAAACAGAAATTCCTATTTAGTTGTTGTCAGAATAATAAAGAAAAGCAACAGCTGCAAGAACAAGTTTGGTGCATCTTTAAGGAACTTATGACACTGGGGTTAAGTAGGTTCTTTCATTATAAATCGATGGTTCTAACAACTAGTAAATATTCTACAGGTTTTCTCATGTTCTTAACACAGGTTTTCGAGAATTTGATCAATTTGTGCAATTATTCTGTCAGTTCCCTTGCTAAATAGTTGCTTGTTCACTGATGAAGATATCAGATTCAAACCTTAGCAATCAACTTTGATGTGTCTATGCCAAGAGGCAAAAAAGCAAATAAACACACTTATCCTTAAGAATCCTTAATCATGGCACACACAAGATCCACTAAGAAATATATGCCAGAAAGAACACCGTGGTGACAGTTACAGCAAACAACTAAAAAATTCATGCAACAGTGTATAGAAAATGTGCAGGAAGAATAGAGGATTGATTAATTAATTACATAATAAGGATTGAAGTGGGAGGGAGATTCTTTTATCAGACAAACACATTTGAAGAAATACAGGCAAGTTTTTGAGACTGCATGCTGAACAAATTTTGCTTCACTTACGTCCAGAGACTAAAGTACTCAATAAATTTTAGACTAGAGAAAATGAAAAATTATTTAATTTTGTAGTAATGTATCTGCTAAAAACTCACCTAATTCAATATCTCTTATGCCCATGTATGTTTCAAGAAGCTCATCCACTTTTTTAATTGCTTTTTCTTCAACTTCAGTTGGCTTTGTTGGAATAGAGGAAGAAAAGAGCAAAAGTATGATTATATCCATGCAGATTTCAAAATAACCAGCAATGTGCCAGTGATTATCCTTACTCCCATCTTGGCCACCTAGACTTAAAAAAAATCTACAAATAAAACTCACTATTCCACTCTCTTTCCCCCTTCTCACAAACACGCGCTTTCCTCCTAATATCAAGTCACACAGCTCACACCTTCAAACTGAGCCTTATATCTCCTGATAATACAGATCTTCATCAAATCCTCAAGAGCCCAGAACAAATAATATTTATTCACCAAACTCTAATCCTGGTTCTGCACAAATTCATGCCAATGTATCTAATTAGCCTCTCCCAACAACAACCCTTATACCAACCCCACCCACTTCACCGTGTCAGAAATGGAACCAATTCTTCAACCATTCCACCTCTTTTTTCCTTTCTTCCCTCTTTTCCTTGGTCTACTCTACCTTGAATTCATCCATGTAATCCATGACATCTAGATACAGGTTCTCTGCTTCCAAGTTCCTCAGCTCCATCCTATCCCTGCTAGTCATCAAAGCTCATCCCACAAGCTTTGTAACATCCAGATTTTTCCATGCTACTTATGAGCCTTGGGGACGAATAAATCAGAAGCTAGGTGATTAAAATACTGAAGGGCATGCAGCACACCATACCATTTCCTCCACAGTAGCAGGGCCTTTGGTTCTCAAGCGAAGTGTTTCTCTCCCTTTGGAGATCTTAGCCTCTGACAGAGTTGTACCTTTGGACCTTGGTTCCAGCTTTTCTAAAGACAAAAAAATAACAAAAGTAAAATATCAAACAGAACTAAGTATACAGCACAACAGAATATGATGTATCTGCTTTGGTTATTACATTATCTTCACATTATATTCTAATCAAGAACTAGACTATGTAAAAATTTAATTATAAATTAAGTGTATTCTAAGTATAGCTTTGCTGACAATTTCTTGTCTTCTAATATCTGCTCAACTGCACTAAGGCTAGGACTTCCACTGACCAATATATCTAAGCAAGTCTATGGCATTCACTTCATATGTGTACCTTGTGTAATTTTATTTCCTCGTTCTACAGGAAAGTGTAAGTATTTACACCTTAATATTAGATAACAGCTGAAGTCACCAGCCAACTGCTGATTTATTCTGGTCTTTACAGGCAGAACACATAGCAGGTTTAGCATTGCAACATTTCCATCTTTCTCTGATGCAATGGTGCAAGCACTCCTGCTAAGCAGGTGACGATGAACCACATTGAGCTGAGCTAACAATTTGCTTATCAGCAGTCACAAAGGTGAAATGTCCATAAGCAGATCTGCAGGAGTTTTTCCACTGGTTTCACCAAAATGATTTCACAGCTGATAAATCTCTACAAAGACTATCTGGGTTTACACAAAGTTTCTTTTACCTGACTTCAGCCTTTCTTGTTTAATCCTGGGTAAGGGCACCCCAGTTAGTAAATGGAGCATGGAATCATTTAAGATTTGGGTTTCTTGTTCCAGGACACAGTATTACACTCAAGACTGGCAAGGCTTTAATTTACTCACTGACATGGGAGTTGCATAGTGAATCTGGAAAGTGCTAGAAAAGAGTAGATAATTTTGAAGAACTGCTTTTAATCGTCCTGTTTTCTCTAACATATTATTCCTCCTCTTAATAGCAGGCCTTTCTAATAAGCGCTTCTTGAAGGCAAGGCTTTAAGATGTTATATTAATTTTGCTCAGACAGATTTTAACTCATCACTCTTGCATAAGCAGTCACAAATCTAGATTATTATGCTGAACAGGTCTTGAAAAGTAAATTTTATTAGCTTTTATTTTACAAATAGGTATGTCACAGTCTCAACACTTTTTCTTAATTCTTTTATTGCTTCAAGGAGAGTTTAAAACATCCTTAAGATTGTCATAATTTCTGCTAGACTTGTGTCAAAAAGTCATTTCTGATTTAAAAACCCCATATTTTTCAAATTCTGTCACCATTATCACCTTAGAACTCATGATTTGACACAGCCTTTATTTGCAGTACTTCTGACCAAAGCACTCTGGCTATCACAGGAACTATTTTTCATGTCCACATAATTAAAGTGCAGAGTTTTTATTATACCACCTTTACTTTGTTTCTTTTAATTTTTCACAATTCATAGAGGGCCAGCTTGGGACTGGTATGAATCTTTAATTCTGTGCTACAAGCCTTGCCTGGAGTAGCTGAGACAGCCTGTGTGTCCATGGTAGAAAGATATCCAACCAGTAAATTATACTTATTTCACATTCTGCTGAGACAAAGAAAAACAAAAATAATTTCACATAGAGGCTTGTCTCTCATTTTTGTACCCTCACCAAATTCCAGTGAAATTAACAGGCATTCAGCACTTACTTGTCCAGCAGGATCTGGATCTTGTTTGTCATCTCCTCTGGGGCTATCCTTAGTGTTTAAGCTGCAGCTTAAGCACTGTCTTGAATAATTTGTGCCTAAAGCCCAACTCTACCTAAGGCTAGAGGCAGGACCTTCTAACCAACTGAGCACTGCCACTTGCAAGTTAATTTTTTGTAGGGTAAAAAATAACATGCATCTTCTAAAAATCTGTCCACAAGCTCTGGTTGCCTCTTAATTCAGTATCAGAAAAAAGGTATTGCTATGAAATGAGTGCATTTCCTTCTCTACATCACAGGCAGACTAAAAGGTATCTTAGTCACCTGACTAATGTCAATACTATTAAATAATGGCCTTCAAACTAATGCTGGTTTACTCTGCTCTTTACAAACAGAATGTGTAACACTTTTAGCATTGGACACAAATTATAGGCCCATATTAAAAAAGGTATGGCTGCATTACTGATTTTGATAGACTATATAGCCGATTCTTTAGCATAATGTATAACATACACATTTACTTAACAGGAGTATCAACTTATATACAAACGCATTAGAGATCAACTCATAACCCTAATTCTTCACAGAAGCACCAAAAGCAAAAAGAAATCTTTTCATTTCTCATTTTCAATTTCTGCTGCTATTCTGACACCAAGTGTCAAGACTGGTGTATGACAGTAGCTGTAAATTACTAACACAAAAAAAATATTTATAAAATAAACATTTAGAATTTTTGCTGCTGTAATGAAGACAGTGATATTGAATTGACTGTTATTGCAGGTGTGCAGAAGACCTCATACAAATTTATGATTTAGCACTATTTTGAAGTTTTTATTACATGATAATGCTACATGGTTTGGGAAGAAAAAATTAAAATAATAAAAATTGTAACTCAGTCTCTATTTTGACTGCCTGAGCAAAACCTACCTTGTTTGTTTGTTTGCTACATTGATACAATTAATATATAGGAGAATTTGCAGTAGGTATGCATTCCTCTTATTCAAGCAGCACTTGCTCATAGCATGCAGGTGGCAAGTAGAGGCTGAACTTTGCCATTCTGCTTTCTTCCAGTTCTGAGCACACCTGCTGCATGATTGGAGATCCATAAAAAAGGCTGGGGAGAGGGAAACAGGGAGGCAGGCAGCAAAGGAGGTGCTCTGGGGAATCCCAGAGAGTGTTTTCTACAGCCTCCTTTAGCATTAGAGAGCACAGACCCCAGTAAAGAGCACAGAAATAGAAAAGTCTGACAAACAGAACAACCAGGATTATGAACCAATAGAGGACAGAAGAAGTTTCAAGGACCAGGACATTAGTGAAGTAATCCATGCTTTAAGACTGTACCTATGAAACTATTCCTGTACTCATTTTGCAACATCATGTAGTGACAAAAGAGACCGAGACTAAGGCTCAGGCTGAGGTAACCCACAGCAGGATGACTGCTGGAGAAAGCAAGATGGAAGAAAATCCATTCTTAAATCTTCCACTTCAAAGAAAAAAACCTAATGCTCCTTTCTTATAGTCACTACGTTACCTTAGGTGGACACTGTCTGCATTCTGAAAACAAACTTACAATGTAATGCAATGTTGGGGTTTTACTATCAAGGTGTTTGACTGAACAAGGTGGACAGTCAGGTTACTCACCAAATGCTTTCAAAGGCTCTACCAACTCCAGCTTAAACTTCTGACCCTTCTCCAGATCTTTTAGCATTTTGGCAACTTCATAATGGCGACACTCTGACACATTTTTCCCATTTATGGTCTCTATGTGATCACCCACACAGACTGTTTTGGTTTGGTCCATAAGACTGCCTTCTTTGATTCGCTATTTAAAAAAAAAAAACCACCACCAGAATTAAAAACATTTCTTTAAAAGGTGATAGTTTTTAAGAGGTGACACCATAGAGTTTCAAGAATGTCAGTTAACAATATCAATACCACCGAGCACACAACATCAGTGTGTTTTGTCTATAAGATTTTCATAAAACATATTTTGAAAAGCATTATTTTTCAAACAAAGTATTTCAATAGGTATTGAATATAAAATAAGCTGGGGGGAAAAAGAATGCAACCATACTTCAGAAATTAGGGTTCTGATTAACCTAGTATTTTTTGTGCTTAAAAACTGATCACAAACATCTCAGTAACATGTATGTTTATTCAAGTTTTGGGGGTTTTTTTCATTTGAAAGCTTGACAAGCATAGGAACAGAATGTTTCTCAAGTATGGTACAGGGACTTAAAAATGTGCTATATAATAATATCTTACATATTGTAAAGGGCTGATCTAAATAAGACCCATACCCAGACGTGAAACTACTATTATTCTCATCAAGCTATGTAGCTGTATATTAAAGGATTTCCTCTGAAATATTAAAGAATAAGAAAATCTTCTAACTGCCATCTCATGGAAAATACAAATAGTCTAAAGGTCATAACAGAAGTTAGAGCTTTGGTGAAGTGTAATTCAAAAAGAATGGGGAAAAACCTTTAAAATATCTCTATGATTTAGCACACTTTAAATTTCAGTGATTCTGTTTATTGTTGTTACATACTGTCATATTTGTTCGTCATGTGCGTGCATCACGTAAGCCATTATTATATGGCTATTAAATAGAAAAGCTGTGACACAGTAAAATACCTTATATTTAGCAGAGATACAAACTTCCTTCTAATGTGTTCCCAATTAACAATCTTTTCAACACAGACTGACGTTGGCCAGGCTAACTTTGAGTGAGATAACAGTGAGACAAGGCAGATAAACATATTGCCACCTCCTACTGTAACAGCCAGCCGAGCTACGCAATCCTCCCAGAACCTGCTCCCAGCCCCTGCGCGCATGTCTGAGCCCACACATGTGCCTCCATCTGAGAGTCAGTGGGAAGTGTGAGAGTGCTCAGTGTCCTATAGTGCAGCGCAATGCTTTTAAGCTTCAGGCTGAGTTTAACTCTTTCCAGCAACAAACAGAAGCCTCGTGGTGAATGCAGATGTGGGGTATCGTATACACCAGAAACCAGGTGCCCAATGAGTTTCTTGGACACGAAACTGTTCCACCAGGCTTCAGTTAATGCTTACATGTTGAATTCATATTCATTTAGCTTTTCTTCTGCACTCAGATCCCAACACTAAAACTGTTTAAATAATATTCAGTGACTCTTCTTTGTGTCACTTTTTATCATTACTCCAATTTAAATGCCTGAGATAGACAAGCTACATTGTCACAGTAATTAAGATGCAATTGCCTGTATTTCAAGTGCTCTACAGTCCATTGGAAAGCTATGAGGATCTATATTTCCTACGCAGTGCCTACCCCACTTGATGATGTCTCCCTTGTACACCACTCAGTTATACTTCAAGTTCTACTGCTGTTCTTTGAATGCTAATTTGACTCCATAATATTTTTTCCCACCTACCCAGGTATCCCAAAAACAAATTTGTGAAAGCAGAATGACACTAAATTTTGTTCTTGGTAAAGAAAAATAAGATTAAGTTTCATAGGAAAAAAAAGGCAGTTCAGTGTCAGGTTTAAAATTGGTCAGGTTACCACAACCTAGAAACCTCCCTGTTATTCAAAATGCAGTAAAATTACTGCAACCCATAGCAACCTTCAACAACCTACCAAGGAGTAAATTTAGTATTAATTTTTAATTAAAAATGGGACATAATTACAAATTTTCAAGGAAAATATATGTATATAAGCAAAAAAAGTTCTATAAAACATTAGAGGCAATCTCTAACTAGTAGAGCTTAAGTCATGTACCTAGACAACCAAGTATAAAAAAAAGATGCAGCTTTTACTTTTGTATATGTGTTTTCTATACTGGTTTAAAAGATCCATCAGCTAAATATGCAGCAACAACAACAAAGCAGAAACTCCTTAAAATTGATGCATTCCCATGAAGACTGCACCATTTTCATTACAATGCTTATTATTAGACCAGTACAAGGAAAAATATATTTTTGTTCAGAGAAGTTTTACACTATTTACTGGAAATTACAGCTTGTCTGGCTAATGTGGTGAGGGTTTTCCAGTGTGCTCCAATTGTGCAGTAGTCTATGTGACAGCTGTTCTCTGCCTGTTACCAACCAAGCACAAAGGGAGTGTCATTCCACAGTGCTGCACTCGTGGATGCTCGTCACTGAAGCATTGTTTTCAATGCCTTCCTTTAAAATGCCAAATAAGCAGCAGCATGAGTGAATGTTATGGGCTGCATAGATGCCATCACTAGAAACTCACAGTTGTCTCTAAACGTAAAAGTTAGGCTATGATTTTGCCAAAATGCTTAGTGCAATCTTCACTGCATCTTGACTTTCACAAATGTGACCTCAGTCACATTTTTCCACGACAAAGATGAGCAAACCGATTTCTAAACCACGTCTTGTTTTATACCCATGGTAGCTAAGGAATGAACAGAAAATATAAACTCTCCATACAAAAAGCTCTGTTTACAATGAGAATGGCGATTGGGGCAGCAGTAATCAAAGATAATTGCTAATGCCTCAATAATAATGGATAATTGGAATATATTAGAGCAAAGAATCTAAAAAAGGCAGAAAATGTGATTAAGGTACCTAATAAGGGTAGCATCATTTCCTCGGCCTCTACTTGCCTCAAAATACACTACCCCTAGGTCATATAGAAGAGGAGAAGGAAAGCAATTATGATTAATATATTCTGTATGTTACTGCCCATACTTGCTACTCAAGTTAATTGTGGTAAATTCTGTTAATCCATATCCTTGTAATTCATCCTATCTAAGGCATCAGTACTGGAAAGCTGAGAAACCACTGTACTTGCCCTTACTCTTGCACAGCACAAAGGTTTCTGCCCTGGGAACAGCCAAAAACTGAAAGAACATGATCTCATTATCACATGAGTGACAGAAGTTCTATAAGCATCTAATAAATGACATCAGAAAATCACTTTAAAACAGAAGGGGGCAGATGCAAGCAGTATCTAACACCTACCACCTCAGGGTAGCTCAGGAGATACAATGGTTGCATTGTAAAGCTGATACACATTACAGAAGCAATGAACAAATGAACTAATTTTGAATGACATGAAGTACAGAATAGCTGAACTAATTTTGAATTACATACCTAAAGAAAAGCAACTTTATTCTTTACTTATCATATACATGATAATAAAGGATTTTATAGTTCTAAAGGATCATTAAACCAATAATTAACCTATTCTAGTAAAAGGAGCTTCCACAGAATTAAGTATTTCACAGGTAATTAAGTTTACCTTTATAAAGGCACAGCCAGTTCCATTGTCTGTAATGGTAAGCCCCAGCATATCATCAGTTTTAAGAACTTCCACTTCTTTTCGTTGTCCTTTCACATGGGCAAATATGAAATCTTCAAGGCCAATTTGTGCACCTAAGAGCTTGTCCATATCAACTTTATGAGTGTTCAAAGTGCAAAACATGATCTGTGCAGAAGGAAAGCAAACACATTAAGTTTAACAGTGTATTAGGTTTGGTGAGCTTGATAGGAAGATAAAATGAGAGCACGGTTCAGGCCCCTGTGACAGGTCCATAGCCAAAATGATACTTCCTCTTCTCCAGCTGTACCAGGAGAGATAGTCTCCACCCCCACACAACAGAAAGCATCAATAGCTCAAACTGCAGATAAGAGCTGGCAGGGAACATAGGAACGAGACCTACCTGTCTGAGCAGCCTCGTCTCAGCACACTAGCCCTGAGAGAAGCATCTCGAGCTGGTACAGCTTGCACCAGAGGTTAGAGTAAGGAAATTGAAGAGCCATCACCATCTTTTGCATCATCATTCACCCACCTCAAATTCCACACGATTCAAAGATCTCTAGGGACTAATTTAAAAGTTGATTGTTTGAAAGCAATTTAATGGGGAGGAAAAGAGAGCTTATCAAAACAAAATAGTTGTGAGAGAGATGAAATGTTTTGTATTGCTCCATGTGTTCCTCCTTTAGCTCAGAGCACACTGTCTCCAATGGACTTGCTTAGTTCCTACCCTTCCCCAGCATGACCTGGGGTCATGCCTGTTCTATCTTAGTAAAAGCAAGGCTTAATGAAAATATCAAATTGCTTCTTTATAAATCAGCTTTTCTCAGGGATTTCCCTTCAGCACTGGGTATCAGACACACCTTTTTTTCCCTACACTTATGCGAGGTCTTCAGCAGGGAGGTTTGTTGTCCTGGGCAAAGGCAGGAGGAAAGTTATCAGCTGTACTGCCTGGGGACAGAGATGCTTTTGCCACCACGGAGCTGCATGGAGGAATTTGGCCGAGCCCAACACAGGCTGTCACAGCTACAGTAACTACACTTGCCTAAGCCTTTCCAAGCTGCAGCAGGAGAGGAGTGAGGGCCAAGGGAAACACACAGCTTCCTCCTGGGCAGCACCCAGGGCAGCAGCCAAACCAGAGAAACTGCGCTCCAAAAGAAACTTGGAGAATCCCTAGAATCTACTTCACTGAGGCAAAGACTCAGGTTTTCCACACCAGAACACTACACATGCCTCTTCTTTCCTTCTGGTATCAGTGGATGAAAGCAGAAAAATTGAAATGAAAGTAACCAACCTGTTTAAATTTATTCCAGCTAAACATTTACTAATGTATTTCACAGAGAGCACTCAAGTTTCTAGAGCCTTCTAGGACTTTGATTCTGTAACTATGGGGGTTTTAATCTTCAAAGACTGCAAGTTAATAGAAAGGTTGTGTTTCTTGATGGAGGTCTTGTTTAGTTGTTTTTAAAAAAAAACAAACAAACCCCCCCACCAAACAGCCTCACTTCAATGGCTACTTGCTTATCTCACCTAATCCATCAAGCATCCACTGCAATCCAACACCTTATTTAACAATGAAAGGCGTAACAGCACACCCTTAATAGACATTAGTTTTATTTGCTCAGGTAATGCAAAGGTTTTCAGTGAAACGGTACTCCAGTAGTAACAACACCAAGAGAAATTAATCCGGTTTTAAGTAGAAAATTGTATTTTATAAATAAGAATAATAGTGTCTCTCTCTAAGCTCTTTTATTAAACAAAAAAATTAAAACAGGTGTTATCAAGATCACATACACATTTTCAGGTCACTTAAGCTACATAACTTTGGCAGTTTAAAATGGCAACTCAGTTCTCTGTTCATTGTTCCTGTGATGAATAACAAGCACTGTCTTTACATTTTAGACAGTAGCATCCTTCATCTGACCTTGTCAAACAGACAATCATCTAGTAAATACTGTCACACCTTTGAATAGATAAAATTGGCAACAGAGCAGAAATGTGATATTTAGAAATTTGATCCAGAGTTTCTCTTTATAGATCTTCATCTGGATGACATTCCTACTACAGCCTATAAGTCTGCAGAATTTTTCGTGAGTCAGTTCTGTGCTAACCACAAGGCTCAGAGAGCATCAGCCAGTCAAAAATAAAACTTAAATCATTCTTCATCCTCTTTAGTGAACAACTGCTTTTTCTCAGAACAGATACATGCAAAGGGTAATGTACTAAAGCTGTATCTACCTAGAAAGATATACCACTACACCATCTACCAGTTATAGCATAGCTTTATTTGTACACAACAGAGATCTACTGATTCAAAAATGTTAATTTTTCATAGATTTTACATAAGTTTAATATGGTACATACTAACAGATTATATACTTGAATACTTAAATGACAGCTTAAACTTACTCAAACTGTTGAATATTTTTAACAGTAATTTTCTTATCCAAAAATGAAGCAAGAAAAAAATTCAATGTGCAATTCTCATTTTTAAGTCTTTTCTGTCCTTACCCTAAACCTTCATAGGCATTTGGTCTTTAACTGAGCATACCAGTGCTGTGATATTTCATGCCAACTTTAGCAAGGTATTATAAATCAGAACTGTTACATCAGTCACAAAGTATCTAGCATACCTCCTTCACGGAGAGTTACCTTCTACAGCACTCAGAACAAGGAAATTCCATGTGGCTGGAGACTAGGGCCTTATGCACAACTTTATAAAATAGATTTGTCCAATAAGACTACTGACAGATTATTCCCTGCATCCATGTTTTCAGATGGAAGAGACCACATTAACAAACAAAACCAGGGCTTATACTGTATGTTATATAAAGAAGTGGTATTAGCTAAAAAAACGAGGGTTACATGATGTGTTATATAAAGTATATATGCAGTACCACATTGCATATTCTATACATTAATGATACTTTCATCTTCTATATTGAGCTTACACCTTGAGAAGGACTCAACAATAAGTTGATTGATAGATTACATACTCAGAAGCTGTTGAAAATGCCTTAAAAATCTCAGATAACTTTACAGAGGAGATCATAATCACTTTCTCATTTAAGAGGTAGGGAACTGAGAATTTTAATTCTGAGCAAGATGTAACACCCACTGACATATTTCCCTATATACGTAGATGCCATCATGTCAAGAAATCACCAACGCATTTTCTAGGCAACTTACTTTATCTCCCCAAGGAAAATATGGGAGCCTTGACCAGCTTCAGCAAAGGAAGAATAACCAGCTCCTCCAAGTTCTAATATGCTTCTGGTACTCTGTCAGGTAAGCAACTTGGTCAATACATTCAAAGTCTTATAAAATAAGAAGTGTTTTACCGTTTGATTTGGGTTTGTTTTTTTTTTAAACCCAAAGTACACCAGT
This sequence comes from Erpornis zantholeuca, assembly GCA_013400515.1. Lineage (NCBI taxonomy): Eukaryota > Metazoa > Chordata > Aves > Passeriformes > Timaliidae > Erpornis > Erpornis zantholeuca. Next base: position 66,157 of record VZTN01020347.1, on the reverse strand, counting down.
ATTACAGCTTAAGTCCTTCCATACAATTACTTCCATACTAATATTTCAAATACTTTCAGTTAAAGTATTTGAAAAAGACAAAGCAAGCATCACATGCAATCCAGGTGTGACTTCAAGCACAGCTTAGGGAAACAGCAAGCAAACAATTCTTACCATAGAGTTGGGAGGAGGTGGTTTGTAGGGAGTGTTAAATTTGCTCATTTAAAGTATTCAATCTGTAGGCGAGGTTGTGAGCAATTTGTTTTAACAGATAAGCATAACAATAAAACTTCCAACATTTTGGTGACAAGGATTTCACAAACTGACCCTTTCTCTAAAACACAATTCAGATTTTTTTTATTATGAAAAGGACAGTTTTGTTCAGAAACACAAGTTTCAGCAGTGGCTTATTTGTCAGCAGTCTTTCATAAAAGTTTAAATTAAACAGGTTTAAATCAAGCACTTCTATGGAAGTTTAATGTGGCACAGCCTCACAGTATACTTGACTGTTTAGAATGAGGAGGCAAGGCCTTTGGAACAACAGCCCACGCACAAGCTCAGAAGCTTAACTATTGTTACTAGAAGAGAAAGAGAGCTGCATTTCTGCCCTTACTGCTGCCAGAAAGGTCTCTCTTTTCCAGAGTGATGCAAAATTCCTTCCACTGTGAAAGAAACCCCAACCTCCAAGGGCTCTGGAGAGACACACCCACTGAGCATTAAGTTTACTTCACCAGCCCCACCATATTTAACCTTTCAAAGCAAACAAAATAATCAAAAGTGCAAATTGCGAGTAGACAAACCAAAAGTCCATACAGCTTCTATGGGTTACCATTCCCTTCTCATCTGATCAAGAAATATCCCTGCTACAGCTGGACTTTTAATATCCACGTTCTCAGTGCCTGATTAGCTACTCTGAATACTTTAAACCCCTACCATGTGCTCTCACAGGAGCACACCACCACCAAATGCTTTAACAGATCCACATTGTCCTTCAGTCAGTGCTCATTTATTTATCATACAGGCTGCACTCAGCACTTTCACCCTTACAGGGAACATAACATTCCCTCTTACATTCCTCATAGTCATGGAGTAGTAGTAATCCTAAATGGCCAAAGCTACAGATAAATACTTTTTCCAACTACTTTTCCTACTGCAACCTCCACAGAAAAAACAGAGGGAGATATTTCTATTATTTATGCAAAGAGAAACATACACGCAACTGTGTGTGGGTTGTGTTGTTAGTTAAGAGTTGCATCTATCTATATTCCTTTTAGCTATGTGATTTCTTGTTGAAAGCCTGTTGAAGTAATCCAGTTAAAAATCAGGAAAAATGTGATCTACCTCAAACAACACTCATAATAATGATGTTGGAAATGATACAACTTTTAAAATTTTTTATGTAACTTTAGTCATTCTCTTTTGCCCAGGGGAAGAGGAATTGAAGTTTCTCTTTACAAGACTCACCGGGAGAGGCCCAATGAGTTTAACATCCACAGATTGGGAGTAGCCAGAAGATACACAGGAGATAAGCGAACATTAATGATCATTAAGGGACATTATCCCCCAACATCACCCCCTGGCGCAGTCAGAGACACCTGGTCTAGGGAAAGACTGATAAGAGAACTGAAGAACGAGGACCAAATTAGCATCGAAGCCAAAGGAATCAACAACCAATAGGAGATCGAATACTAGGACTTGCATAATTTAAGACCAATGAACGAGAATTTCTTTGGGTTTTGTCTGTACAAATGTGTGAAAAGTTCTGATAAAGGATTATGTGTGATGGAATGATTTTCACTGCACGACCACGGCAGGTTTGGATGAAATTATTTCTATTGCCCATCCTGGCCAGTACAACATCCTGGCCTGAATAAAGTAATGCCTTAATTCTCGAACGTAAAAAGATGTTGTTGGAGAGTTTTTGTTTTTCTCGAAGTCTCAGTGACAATGACAATCTATTGCTAGTAGCCATATTCACTCCCTTTCCTTCTCCATGTGGAAAGAATAATCACGTTGGACCAGTAAAAGAAGAAATGCTGGTCAAGGTAAAAGTCAGGTAGGCAGAAAGGGAGACTTCTGCCTAACCCTCAGCTTCAAGAGGGATAACAGATATATATTCACCTAGAAAGATGACAAAGAATAAAATACCTGCAAGAAAGGATGAGCACAGGAAAAGCCTCAGAAAGCTGCTGTTACGTCTCACTCCTTCACAGATACCTAGCAAACATGCCCTTTGAAGCTATACCCATCTTGTCCTGTCCCCATCCTACACTACTAATGATCCAGGTCTGCACAAAAGTTTCTGTCAATGTCTGTCCAACAAATACTGTGTTTTATATAAACTTCTCCCTGTCACTGTTGGCAGTCAGTAACAGAACCTGGAAAGGATTCTCCAGCAGAAGCTTAATTCAGCTGGTCCTGTGAGATGTGATCCAAAGAGGAAACGAGGTGCTGTAACCATGTGGAGAGAAAAGGAGAAGTGACAGATTACAAGCATAGTCATTCAGAATCATATTAAAACACTTGGGCAGGAACTTATCCAAGAATCCATACTCTTGCCTACCCTGCAGTACTCACTTATCATATTAAATGTATTCACTTCTGCTAAAGTTATCGGAATGCTCTCTACATCAAGTTCTTCCCCACCACTCCCCCCCAACTATTTTCCACCTCAGCCCTGACAGGGTAGAGATCTCTGTGATAGGACCTGTTTCCAAAGGCAGTGAGGTATCACGCTGCCCACAGACTTCAGCAGAGCTAGGTCACTGAAACTTTCCTAGACAGGTAACACCTACAAGTGGCATTTGAATACCTCAGTGACTTTCAGTCTGCTGAGATGTAGCTTCTGGCATTATTCTTTACACCAGATTAGCTGTCCAAAAGCAGCTTTAATGAATAGATAATACCATTTAAGATAAATTCTAAATTCATTCATTTCTTGGTTGTTCACTGATCTATCTTGTCTGTTCAAAATTCTGTTGCATGACCCTCTGGTCTAGGTTCTTCACTCTGCTATGCCACCTTCACACCAGGAAATTTTTGATCAATATTTTCATTTCACACAACTTTCTTAAGGCCAACTGAATTTATAGAGTAAAAGATTTTAAGTTCAGTTGCCTCCAGCAATAATTCTCTATCCATTTTTAGCCATAAGCCACATTTAAAAAAAATTAAAATGGGAATGGAACCTTGGGGAGAAAAAGAAAATAAGAAACTTCTCTAGTCTGGCACAAGGCTGGCAGTATGTGCCCATATGTCGTGCTTCCTCTAAAACCTCTGAGGGTGTCAGATTATACATCTAGCAGGAGAAACAGGAGCACACTGTTCATACAAAATTAAATTTCTTTGCAAATGCTGTTCTTGCTCAAGTCAGTGGAGCCAAAAGTTCAACGGTGAAAGGAAGAAAACTAAAATAGAAGACAATCTAGTAATTATGAGACTTGAGAATAAAAGGTATAACTGAGATGGAACAGAACAAAAGGGGAACAGCAGCTCAAGATGAAAAGAAAACAAAGGAGCAGAAGGTCAGAAAGCAGCTGGGAAGGTCTGGGACATGGGTGCATTGCCTCTTAATTACTTAATGCAACAGCGACTGGTTAAACTGTATTCACTGCTACTGCCACTTTCCCTTTACAATTTACTGTTTGAAATGCTACGTCAGGGCACGGCAAACTCCCAGAACAAAGCCTATTGTAGTAGTAGTCTGTAAAACTTTTAAAAAAGTCATCTACAAAGAACAAAACAAGTAAAGCTGTACAGCCACACGTAGGCAATAATGAAATGTTAGCCCTTTGTTTCAATCTGCCACTCAGAGGCTAAGGTTCACAGCACCACATAGGAAGAACTTGATATGGCCACTACCTTTTAACTTAGAGAAAACAATGCATTTACAAACACAAAGGAATCATTATCCAAATAAATGTTTAGAACATGGCTCAGGAAAAAGAAAGATCAAAAACGCAGCAGAGTTTAAAAAAAATCCTGTTAGAGACTTAAATAACTCCACTTGAACAGTGAGCCTTTTAAAACGAATTACCTGACAAAACAAAAAGCTTTCCACACATCACATTCGACAGAAATTTTAAAATGTAGTACGATTTAGGGCACTTAGACCACATCCCCTCCCCTTCCAGTGCCTTCATTCTGGGTATTTACCATCATAGATCCATTTACACTGGATCTTTTTACACTTTTTACACCGGAACGAAGTCCCTAAGAGCTGTGTCAAACAGTAGCTGGCAACAGACTAATCAAGATACTGCAGTTTTGGTCAGGAGGACCATTGTTTTTACCATGTAAGAGTTAAACGCGGGCACACGTCTTTTCCCGCATGGTAACTCTCATTTGGAATAACAAAGGGAGTTTATTTCTCCCAAGAAGTGTCAAGTAGGCACGTCCACACAAGCCCGTGACAGAGGATGCCCACGGGCAGGGCGGGTGGGAACAGGCCCGGCGGGACGCGCCCGCGGCGGTGCCGCCCCTACCTGTGCGGGGTGGATGCCGAACGCCTCGCCGATCCGGGCGTACAGCTCGTGGGCGCTGCCGAAGCCCTCCACGCGGCCCG
>VZTN01020347.1:33626-61572 GCA_013400515.1 Erpornis zantholeuca | reverse complement strand
CCGCTCCGGCGGCTGTGGGCACGGAACGCTGAGGGCCGGGGAGCCCCGGCCTGCCCCCGCCCCTAACCCCTCCCGGGCACCTCGGGGCCACCGGCGCTGCCCCGCCGACGCTCAGACCCCTCGTGCCTCCGCCACAGCGGGGTCCTTTACCGACTTCCCACTCACTAGTTCACGAATTTCTGCTAATGCTGAATAGATTAGAATAGATTTATATCCAGGATATAAAAGAAAACCTGGAGTATACAAGGACTTCAGGCAACTCTTTCTCATTTATCACAGACTATCTATAAATATCTAAGGGTTAATATAACCAAAGTTTAAGAGCCTTCCTCTTGTACTGTCAACAGCTTTGAAATACTGAGATTTAACACAGAAAATGCTTTTTTAGTACTTGTAACATTGAATGAATTCAAAACGTTTCCTTCTCTACCGTGAAACAGAGCTACATATTGCCCAGTTAGATGTTGGCATTACAGGAGACATCTGGGCTCCACACTCACCTCAGTGGAACTGCTCCATTTGCAGTGGTGTACTGAATCCACCCAAGATGTGAAGAGTGCAAAATCTATGAGGCAACATTGAGCACTTCTAAAGGAAACTGCTCTAAAGCTGCAGAGAAGCAGCACTGCCTTATCCCATCTTCTGACTTTCAGACTAAGAAAGACAAACCATTGCAGAGAAAAAGGATTCTAGCACATGGAGTCAAGACCAAGTAGGCAGAGACAATGAATTACGGTGAGGCAGCCCAGAGTCAAAAGTTCTTAGCAGATCTGATCAGAGCATCTCTGATTACAGGAAATACTTTAAACTGCTTATGTTGTGAGGTAAAAAAGGTTTGAAGACAATTTGACCTCAGCTTTTTCAAGATAGCATGAGGTAGATTTTAATGAAGACTCAAAAATGGCTTGTTCAATATTGTTACTTATTTTCTAGGAATTTCCAGCAATAAAAAACCCAACAAAACTGCACCATAAACTTACCCCCACACTTTAATAGTTGACTTTCCAGTTCAGTTTGAAACCACAGAACTTAAACTGAAGGCTTCTCTAAACTTGCCGAACTGTATGTACTTTTCCCCATTATTGCAATGCAATTCAGATAGCATGCTGGCATTCACTGGATGACATTGCAGTGAGATGAAATGGAGATTAACTAACAGTACCAAACTGTTCATGTTCATCTTGATATTTAGGGGGGTTTGCTGTTTTCCAATTTTAAATAAAAAGCTTCTTTTCTCATTTGCTAAAATGTAATATAATGGAATTGGTGACAAGTATTTATGTCTTGTCTCTACTCATTCCTTTTCTTGTGAAAAGATAATGGAATCTTAAAACCCAGTAAATACTGTTTACAGTCATACTGATTTTAATAATTTTGTTAATGAGATTTACGAAATGAACACAGTCAAGTTTCCACATATACAGAGGTTGTGCAGTTGCGCAGATTTATTTTTAAAAAACTCACGGACATTAACAGTCCTAATTTAGGTATCTGTTGCAAAACTTTATTCAGTGAAAGTGTAAGTGTTTCCATGTTTCATACAGAGGTGAATGGAGAAAAACAGCTGAAGTTAGTACAAAAACTATGCTGATCCTACCTGCAGCTTGGAGCAACAGCACCAGCTTTTAACTATGGAAAGAAAAAATGACAAGGCCAATGGAGATGACCAACTGAACTGAAGATACAAACAATATGGAGCATGTATATGCCATCATTAGTTACATGATGTAACAAGTGAAATGAAACCTTTTTTGTGTCTTTTAAATTGGAGGAAGATGACATTGCACAGATGCAAAACTATTTTCAAAACCCAAACCCAGAAAAGCATCTACATAAAACTGCCCTAGTAATCCCCAGCTTTGGATTTTGTAAAGAAGTGTTCAACACCCAGTTTCATCTCTGTTACCAAAGAGGTATATTACCATGGACTTTTTCCTAACGTACAAGTATGATTTATTAATATTGTTCAGATTATGGATTAGCACTCTCAATGATTTAGATTTGATCAGCATAACGCAGTGTTGACAAGGCAATCTGTAGAGCTGTGAGTCAGACTACTGAGAAGCTCAATGAAAAGGAGGGACAGAAGACACTTTCTCCAACTACAACCAATCCTGTTTTCAGACTCCCTTGAAAAGAAAATATCCCTCTCAGGTAATATTTGCCAACACTAACTAGATCATTAATCCAAATAAGCCTCAAGCAAACCAGGATACTAAGGATCCAAAAATTACTTCAAATTAACTTTTTGAAGAAGAGAGTTAACAACTTAAATAAAACTGCTATTAGCCTTTGGTTTTGAAAGAAAAATAAACCATGTACTTAAAAAAGGCTTTGACCCTTTTCTCCCAAGTATATTGCACACTACAGGCTACCCTATTCTTCAGTTTCTCACATCTAACACTTGGGATTCAAGAATCGTGGCATGTAACAGCCATAAAGTTTGTGGAGAACAAACTCACATTACTGGATATGAAATGTCACTATTCAGTGAGTGTTTCACTACACCTGGGGTATCTATCCTTATTCAGGGAAATGCTATATGGTATTTCAGGTGCTGGTTGGGTGGGGTTTGGGGGTTTTTGAATGTAGAGCAGCAGGGCTGTGAACATGGTAATTTGTCCTTGATAAAGCAATCAGGCATAACTAACAAGACTGTTATGATACAGCTTCTCCCTTGGGTAAGCCAGTGATTCCAGGGCAACAAGCACAGGGCACTTACAGCTTCTACACCCAAGAGGATCAACAGCACGTGTCTATTTTCACTGTTTAAATAATAGAACAATTAATTGAAGACTGAAGGAAACAAATCATGCCATCCAATAGTCCATTGCTGAGCAAGCTGACAAATGAAGAGTTGAGATTCTGCATCTCATGAGATTTGTGCTGCTATTTGCTCAGTTTGGGTGCTGAACAGTAAGTGGCTGTTTGACAAATTCCCTGTTTCTTACAGGATGTGTTCAGTAAGTTATATCATAAGAACTACTCATGTCAGCTACAAAATAGGACTAGTGTTTACTGACTGGAAAAGTAAAATTGTTTCTTAATTATATTTACAGTAGCATGTCATGACCCATATTTTTTAGGGTCTATTACATGAATTCAAGGGCACAGAATTTCACCTTAAGTTATAGCATATTTCACTGTTAAAGGAAAAACTATTTGACCCCAAAAAAGTCTGCTTCCAGTGAGTCAGACCAACATATAAGATGCACATACTAGAAAAGAATGGAGTGCATTTGTTCAACACATCTCAAATAGGCTTCAGGAAGCTTTCAGCACAGCTAATACAAAAATGGCTGAGTGAAAGAATGGAATGCTAACCCCCTCATGACGACAGAAGAAAGCTGTGGAGCAAGCAGAGTACCACAGCACGGCAGGAAGGAGAAAGGGTTGTAATGTAGCTTGACTACTCTTCTTGAGATCATCCTAAGGCTTGATGGTGGTGCAATTAAAAAAGGATCTTTAGAAGCAGAGGTTTTCAGACTTACTGGATTAATTCCAAAGCAACTAAATTACTTTTATTTTCTATGGCACCTAAGCAACCTTCAAGAGATCAAAAACCCTTCTCATCCCAATTTCATGAATGACCATTTTATTTTCAGTATTTCAGTAGTTACAAATATAGTAGTTGACTGAGTATCCTTCCTTCTCCCAAGTAACTTTATTAAATAATCAAGTGGGCTTTAAAACATAGCTTTTAAGCACATTTTTGATTAGAAAAATATTTTTTGTGAATCCTGGATTAGATAGATATTAATGCTTCCTCTATATTTTGAAGTAATTCTACATGCTGGTTTCTGAAACATATACTTTGTTACCTCTCCATAAGAAAAGAAATACAAGCATTTATTTCATACCAGTCCTATAAGTTTTATATTTTGAGCTTGGAAACAGTTGGAAAAGTTTAGTTTGCTATACACACATATATATATATACACCTCTAAATACACAAGATACTGCAATTCCTCAATTTAACACTACTCCTCTTACCTGAAGATGGTTACAAAAAAATAGTCCTAGTTGCTGTAACTTTTTTTTTTACAAGTTGGATATGGTTACAAGATTCTGGATTACAAAATGCTTGATTCCATTAGCTTTTAAACTGACAAACAGATATTTTAGGTTGATATGCTTTAAAGTCGTGTAGCTTGTAGCATTTGCCATCATAACAAAATATAAGAGAAAGTTAAAAACCAACTTCACACTTTTTACTTAAAAACCACATAAGAAATGCAATACGGAACATACTGAAATGGAAATTTTTTCAACAAACAATATATAGTATTAACAATATGCAGAAGCACAAAGCAGCATTTTTTTCTTTGTGATACTGCTCCAGCAATTGTTTACTTCCTGTAGATTTAGGACTACAACTAACTGATACTGCATGAAGAGATCTGCAGTTGAAAAATTGACTTGAACAATACCCCACAGAAATTCTATTCCTTTAAGAAAGAGAAATGGGATTCCTCTTACACTCATTAAAAAATTATTGTAAATTAAATCCCAACTTCCATATGATTTACTTTCCTGCAGAGAGTTACATACATAACACTGCTATTTCTTAGGCTACCTATGAGAGCAGGTAACCTCTAGATTTCCACAGGCAAAAGGCTGACAGCAAATCTTAACATATTTTCTTATGAAAAAAACCAACAAAAAAATCCCAAACCCTTTGAAAGTGTTGTTAAAGCACTGTATTATGGTTTTAAACTCAAGTAATAAAGCATGCCCACAAGGCATTTCTTTCACCAATACCATGCTGCAATCAAGGGAACCAGCCCTATTACTGTATTATAAAACTAGACTATTACAGAGGGCTCTCCATCTCTCTATGCATCTTTTAACTCTAAAGACAACTAACTTGTATTTGAATTAAAAAAAAAAAAAAACAAAAAAACAAAACTCAAGCAATGAAAGTTTCTGGGCAACCCCTATCCCATATTGTGTCTTAAGCAAACTTTGCTTTAGCTAGGACCTAGATTCTTCCTTCTTCATGGGAGTAAAGTTTGGCCTTTGAAAACAATGAATATTTGAGATCAGCGCGATCTTTAGATACCTACCCCAGCCAAATGCTTTTACAGGGCTCTTTGTGCATCTTTCCAACCCAGCACAGACCTGCTCCCTAGGTGTCACATGAGCACCATCATCTTTGGGCTAAGCTTCATTTACAGAACATGGCCCATAGCACTGTCTAGTGAAAAGTGCCAAGTCCGAGTCCACAAAATCATTTCACTTACAAGAAACCTCTTGGCATCATGAAGTCCAGCATCCCTGCTTACACATGGTCAGCTGGAGCAGGCTGCCCTGCACAATGTCCAGTCAGGCTAGGAGCATCCAGAGATGGCAACTTTTCAACCTTTCTAGGAAGCTTGTTCCAGTGTTTGACCACCCTCTCAGGAAAAAGATGTTTCTTTGTGTTCAGATGGAATCCCTAACCTAACTAGTGTCTAACTTGTGTTCGTTTAGTCTGAGAGCTACTCAGAAGAGCCTGGCTCCTCCATCTGGTGCCAAGATCTCCCCTAAGTCTTTTCTTCCCTAGGCTGGCAAGTTTCAGCTCTCTCAGCCTCTCATACATGGTCCTGTGTTGCTCCACTAAGTTTACAGTCTTCAAGTACCAGGCAGTCCAGTACTCCAGATGTATCCTCATCAGTGCTGAGACTAACGAGGAAGAATCATCTCCCCTCACCTGCTAGCAAAGCTTTGGCCTCTGTTGCTGAAAGGCTGCACTGCCAGCTTGCTGGTCAGTTACTCCCAAACAGAGCAACACTTTGCATTCCTCCTTATTGAACTTTGTGAGAATCCTCTGTCCAGTTCTTCAGCCTATTGAGGTCCCTTTGAAAGGCAGTACATCAGCTAGTTGGCACCAGCTACTCCTCCCAGTTTATACAATTTGTAAACTCCATTCCATAATTCAGGTCACTAATGATGCTGACTAGTATTGGCCCCAGTACTGAGCCAGAGGGTATACTAGTATTGACTTGCCTCCAACTGGACTCTGTGCCACTGATTAAACCCCCTGTGCTCCCCTATTCAGCCAGCTTTTAATCTATCTCACTTTCTACTTATCTAACCTGCACTTCATCAGCCTGTCTACGGATGTAAAAGGTAAACAACACAGACTGTCCTCCCAATATCCCAAAAGCGCACTGTAGATGGCAGTAAGATTGGTCAAGCAAGATTTCCCTGTCGCACATCTATGTTGACTACCCCATATCACCTTTTAGAAATGCTTTCCAGGAGGATTCTGTTCCATCATGTTGCCAAGGGCTTAGGTGAAGCTGATTAGCCTGTAGATTCCCAAATCTTCCTTCTTCGTTTTCTTGAAGAGTGGTATTTTCTCTTTTCCAGTCTACTGGAACATCTCTTAATCTCCCTGACTATTCAAAGATGAGTAAGAGTGGCCCTGCAATGGCATTAGCCAGCTTCCTCAACACTTGGGTGCAATCTGTCAGGCTTGCAGACCTCCAGTTAAAGTGCACCCTAACCCAGTCCTCCACTACCAAAGTTCCAGATTTCCCCTCTAGTCTCAGGGGCCTGGAATTCCTGCATGGTTTTACTACTAGTGTCTGATACAAAGGCAGGACAGAGTACTTCAGCCTTTCTCCATGTCATTGGTCACCAGCCTCCCTGCCCCATTCGACAGCAGGCTCACCCTTTGCTGTTCATGTCCTTCAGGAATCCCTTCTTGCTGTTCTGCCTGAAGACTGAAGAACTATCCCACAGCAAGTGGCTACTCTGGCTCCTCAGGCAATGGGCCCTTTGCCAGACTCACAATGCAGTCCTGACACTTCCTGGGGCAATAAAGAGAAGGCTTTCATTGCACAGGGGGGCAGTTCAGGAGTCCAAGCCGATTTTTCCAGCCTATGCTTTGTGCAGTGGAAAGCAACATACTGAAATGATCTCTCTCATGTTTTGCTCTTTAAAATATTTATACCTTTGTGTATTTCTACTACTATTTCAAATTTCTGTATAAATGTGTAACATTATAGACAGGGTAAGGATATAAGAAATAAAGTACTTGGATGCTCAAGTACTGTATCAGAAATATACAATGATTTTGTAAAAAAATTACTGCATCTTATATTAAGCAAAATAATGTCTAAACTTTGCTGATTAGGAAGATGTAAAACAAAATGAGTGGTTTTCCCTGTAATTTTTACTGCAGAATTCACCTGCATGACTTCTACTTAAACCCTTTTCTTCTCATGCAGCATTACAGTATTTTCCCCCCACCCATCCCACAAAACAAAAAAAACAAAGATTCCACTAGGTGTTACAGATTGCACTTTTAAAGCACAGACTTGCCAGTCTTCTGCATTTCCAGTGTCCTATTTAATCTGTTGACATACACAGTCTTCCATTTTATGAAACCGGAAGATTTCGCCTAAGTACTTCTTTTGATGCTGGAGAAATGTTATCTGGGAAAATTACTTCAAACTCTATAATTAAGTCTCCACGTTGGTCAGGATTTTTGGGAAATGGCAAACCATATCCTATAATTCTTCTTCTCATCCCAGGCTTTACCACTTCATTTACTGTCATGGGTATGGTTCTTCCTTCTATCGTTGGCACATTGAAAGAGCTGCCACACAAAGCCTAAAGAAAGATTGCAAAATGAGAAAAAGAAATTGGTCAGAACTTTTTTGTACCTACAAATGAATCTGGATTATTTAAAAGTGACTAGAATTCTAAACAGTATTTCTCCTGTGCATTACTCAGATGTCAAAATTTAGATACAATGTCCCTCTCTTAAAAGGAGAGAGCTTTAATTTGTCATTGAATATCACTGAATTTATGAATCTTACACAATGGCCACTGGAAGGCAATTGAGCTGGCACTGGAAGGTAATTGTTTCAAAGACTTTATCAAACAATAAGGGAGCTGAGCAAAGTGAACTCACTCATACTTCTCTAGAGATGTCAGTCTTTTAAGTTTCCACTGGAAAATTAGAATCCCATTTCACTTTTTGTTCATTTACATTGCACAGGAACTTTATTCTAATACATTATCAACCTGTATTATATCAAATTTCAGAACAACATTTAAAGTGTCCATAAGCAGAGGCATATCAAATTTCACAGCTGTCTTATGTGAGTATTTGTGGTGCCCAAAGAAAAGCAAACAATAATTTTGTTTCACCAAAATTAGAACATTACAGACCTTCTGCATCATCCAACAGTTTATTTTCATTACTAGCATCTCTTGATAATAAGATTTTGATTCCTGCAACTTCACCTGATTCAGCACACTTAGTCTACACCGATAATGTCCAATTTACATAACAATGCAACAAGTCTAAATAGACTGTGAAGGAACTGTATTACCCACATTAACATTAGATATTGTCTTTTCTCCCTCCCTCAATACTTTAGGTGATTCACCTCATGTCACACTTATTTTAGCTCAGAATCCTTTAAGGTAGCTTAATTTACACAGAGCTTATAATCAAAGCAAGAGTTTATTTCTCCATCTGATACTAATTAAGAAGAAAAAATACACTACATACACTCAGCTACATTATCTTTTAAATTATGATTATGTTGAGGCTTCAGACTCAAGAACTCTGGGAAGTTGTCTTTATGACTTTTCCTTCAGAAAGCCAATATGTTTTGGCTTGGAATGGAATTTTAAGAAGCTATACCATTTTTGTTGTTATATATAGTTCCTCTTACACCTGTTCACAATTATTTATCTTCATGAAATCAATCTCTATGTAGCTTGAAATCACACTTCAGTAACTTATGAGCTAAAAAGGGAGACTTAGAATTTGTTGTGAATATGTTGTTAAATGAAAATACTTAAGTCATTTCTACCTTATCCTACAGAAGTAGCAATCATATCACAGCAGCAAGGAGTATACTATATAGGATGTATTTGTTAGTTTGCATTTGTCACTTCAGCCTAATACATCATTAGCTAGAAAGGTTATGTATGAAGATTTGAGACATCTCAACCCTTATTCTTACCCTTACACCCTTATCCTCTTCCACCTCTACAGTAAACAGCTTGAAATAATATCCCATTTTTATCAAAACAGCTATTGTTTCCATTATAAATGACTGCACTCTTCAGCCACACACTGATGAAAGTGAAACTATTTAAAAAAAACACCGAAACCCCAAATCCTAGAACTTCACAGCTTTAGCCATTGTATCATATTGTCTTAATGTCAAACACTTAGAGTTCTACCATAACAGAAACTTACCTCCCTTAAGCTGATCTTAACAGGATAGACAATATTTGATCCATCTCTCTTGAAATGAGAGTGAGGTTTATCTTTAATGATAAAAACAATATCAGCTGGAATTGTGTTGGGAGTTTCATCGCCTTCTTTCGGAAAAGTGATCTTGGTGCCTTCTTTCCATCCTCTTTTTATCTCAATAGTAAGAATTTTGTCCTCTGTTCGGACACTTCTACCATCTGGGTTAAGCCTTTTACGTGAAATCCTCATTCTTTTTGTGCAGCCATGATAGATCTCTTCCAGTGACACTTTAAGTTCATGGATTACAGGGGGATCTTGTTTACGACGTAATTGGCTGCCAACCGTATTCCTTTCCCTTGGAAAACCATTCATACTGAAACTAGTGAAGGATCCAAAGGGATCACCATCCACCTCCATGTCTTCGGTGTCTCTGCCACCAGGCATCCTCCTTCCAAAGAAGATCTCAAAAGGATTTGTGCCACCAAAGAAAGCTGCAAATGTAGCATGTGGGTCACCATGGAAGGAGTACCGGAAGGTACCACCCTGGCCATCAGATCCTCCAGCTCCTCCTTTAAGACCTAAGTAAGACAAATAAGCAAAGTTAAAAACAAACTGAGTACTGGTATAAGCTTTCCTACTGTAGAGCGTAATGGTATCAGGACTGATGAGTCAAAAAGATTTGCAGTAGAGTGAAAGATCTCCTTTTCAAGGAGGATTCACCATGAGAATACGTGGTACTGACTAGCAATTCAATAGCTTGAACAGAAAAAAAAATTCTGAAGCTCTAGAAAGACTTTTACTCAAGAACAGGTATTCTGACAGTTCCAATTTTATTTCATATGATTGAAACTACTTATGTTAATGAATTAGCATCTTAGAGCAGAAGATAGGTTTGCTTGACTTGATCTCTTTCTTGTTCTACAAAGTCTTTGGGAATTGCATCCTTCTACAAGGTCACTTCTAGGGAAAATTGCTATTATATGCATACATATACATATATGATACTATACATATCATATTCTACAGTCTCTATATCTCAGCTGTAACTCAGTGTTAATGAGTTTTACTCCTGTTTTCCTGCAATTTGTTTTGAGTAAAAGGTAATATGCCAAGAGTCAAGTACATATATGCTTCCTTAATATTCAGTTTAGAATCCCAAACTTATCACAGCTTGCGTTCCTACAATATAAACCATACAAATCCTGGAAATTCTCTTCAATCCAGCCACAAATAAACACATCTTGGAACTTACTCCATCTGGGTACAAAAACCTTGCATACACTATCACTGTCTCTGCAAAAAATCAGAAGGTTCTCAATAGCTTTGTTCTGTCTTTCACATGGAGAGATCTAAATCTCATTTCTTCCTGCTAAGAATTCTCACTGAAAACTCCCTTGTACTTCCTGTGCTCCCATTCCAAACCAAGCTGAAATCCATTTTCTTCAATGTCTCTTTCCCAGTATGTGATCATATTTCCCTGTAATAGTGCTTTTCTGCACTGACCATTTCAGGATACTTTCTCAAACTATTAAAAGACAGAAAGTCTTCTTAAGAGACTTTTATCTCCAAACTTAGAATGCTTGGTTTTTTAACTTTTTTTTTCAGTCTTAGCCCAATTCCAAACTATAGCTGCTATCATACTTTTATAACCATAAAAAAATGAAGGCTTACATTATGAGGTAGGCATTCTGTAAATTTGAAAGTGGGGTTTGTTGGGGTTTTTTTTAGATCAATGTTCTCATTCATAAGCTTAATGTTGGGTACCAACACTAACCAACTAAGACATTAGAATGCTTTCCCCATTTCAACACCAGATCAGATCAAAAGTACTTAGCAATCTATAGTACATCCTTCTGTCACATTACTGTTAATGCCAAACAAGCAGATGAGAGGATTCAATCTGTGACAGGAGAAGGACACCTGGAATAGCTAGCCAGAAGTTACTGAAGGTACATCGAGTTCCTGGCTGTAAGAACACTGAAGTTTTCTCCTTCTTAACCTGAAGTTTTCTCCTTTCCCCAACCCTCTGCATTTCCATTACAACAACTAATTACACTCTTAGAAGAGCTCAGAGAACAATGGAGGCATCAGGAGGTATTCCCAGAGTCAACATTCTAAAAGTTCATACTTTATATCTTTGCCCAAAATACTAAATACTGCTATTTAAGTGTCATCCTTTAAAAATAGTAAAAAACATGGCCCCAAGCAAATAGCAATGAGCAGGCCTACTTGTCACAACGGAAGTAATTCTTTCATATGGAATTCCTGGTACCATACATTTATGGGAAGGGATGTTAATGACTTCCTCTGTTGCTCAATCATAAGACTGAAAGTCATGTTGGTCAAAAAAGAAAAAAAAAAAGTCACCCTCTCCAGATAACCATTTTAGGATAAATGTGACATTTCTGAGGCCTCATTCTCTTGGCATGTTATCACTGTTTACAATTAAAGCTAAAAAATTGCACTGGTATTTCATGACATCAGCCAAATTCTTTCCTCTCCAGGCATGAAGCCAAGGACAACTACAGGCTGGACACCTGGGCTTCTGCTCAGAAAGACTGCCTTGCCTAGATCAAGCAGATTGCCCTTAAACAAAAATTAAAGAAAAGAATACATGCATTTTGAACTGCATCTCAAAAAACTGCTCCGTTCCCTTGCCAGAGCAGAAGAGATCACAGAAAGCTATTTAAGGGTGAGAGACCTTTTTCTGTTCTGTAACTTTTTGCCTGTCAAGTATTTGGGGTTTAGAAAAAACCCATTAAAATAAGAAACTTAAACTTTACCAGCACTAAAGCCCAGCAATGCATTTTATACTTAAAATCTGATGAGCCAAACGCATTGCCTAAAGATGAACACGTACTATGTCTTCATATGTTTATTTTGCTTCACTTGACATAATGAAAATGACCAATCAAAATATAACAGAGACATACATACCTTCCTCCCCAAACTGATCATAAATGTCTCTCTTTTTGGGATCACTCAGTACTTCATAAGCTTCTGCAACCTCTTTGAATTTTTCTTCTGCATGGGGAGATTTGTTCTTATCTGGATGCCATTTCAGTGCTTGTTTTCTGTAAGCCTTTTTGATATCCTCGTCGGAAGCCCCTTTTTCAATTCCCAGGATAGAATAGTAATCTTTCCCCATCCTGAGTGTTGGAGAAATTCAGATTTTCCTTGCTGTAAAGAAAGCAGCGTCCAGTGTCTTAGCAAGGTGGAGATGCTAGAGAAGGAAAAATAAAAATCGAACTTTGAATTGAAACAAACAGAGCTGCTACAAAACAACAAACTCTACGATACATTAAAGAAAGCCTAGACGGCTTCTCCGTATGTCATTCCTTCCCCCGCTGGTCGTTTATAAATGATTACACACACCGAGCACGGCACAGCCCTGCGCAGAGCCCTCCCACCCGAAGGACGTGTCTGCGCTCTTTCTAGAACGCCAAACAACAGCGGACGTCACTTCCCCGCCGCCCCAGCCCGCACAGCTTTCGCTCTCACGCGCCTGCGCACACACAGCGCTCAACTTCTGTGTCCCTGCCCGAGCAACTCCAGTTTAAAGGTTAGAACAGAGTGGTAACAGTGCCTTCCACCAACAGGGCGGGATCCAGTCAGCTCTGAAGGCTTATCTGCCCCAAGAGACACGCAAAAGCCCATCCAGAGTAATTATAGCATTTTACTTCACTGTTTCTATAGAGACAGCTGTACATAACTCTTTTCCAAATATATCAACATGGATCTGTACCCTTTCCAGCAAAGGCTATGAAGAATTTTACACCCAAATCAACTGCAAAGTTTCAGAAAGCAAAACCTCATTTCTTTAAAAATAAATTTTTTTATTATTAACACAGCTGACCGTAACCGCTAAGCAGTAGGAATGAATCTGAGCAAAACATACCACTTTGTTTACCACAACTCAAGCCACTAAATTAAAGCAGACCAAAATGTAAATCCTGTCTCAGCCTTCTTCTATGGAATGGGAAATATCAGGATTATTACACCAGTATGGCAATATACCAAGCAAATAGCTTTTATCTGATGAGATGCTAATAACAGAAAAATACTTGGTTCTTACACATTTGTTTTAAAAGATATAAAACAAATTCTACTACTGAAGTATTTCTTACTCTCCATAGAGAAAACGCTACGAAGTTTTAGCCTACAAGATTTCTTTTGTACCTCTGTTAAGAGCCATAGGTCAAGAAATTAGCTACACTTATCAGTAGAGCAAAGAACTACTAGACAGATTAACACAACTGAAAAATTACTCCTCCCTGGAACAAAGTATTAAAATACACCACTTTTGGTCATATCTAGATGTGGTCTGTATGAAGATGTTTCTAGGCTGAATTATGAAGTTACTATTATGGAGGCAATCAAGCTCAGCTCCCTTTCTTCTAACAATAAAACCCACTAATCCTCTGACTCAGGGAGCATTATATTTGAAGCTGCCTTCTAGAACCTGCTCAAACTTGCAAGAGACTGATCAGAAAATGCTTCCTTAAACAGAAACTACCAGAAAAAGATTTGGGACTTTACTTTCACTTTCTTAATTTGTCTCATCTTCCTGATCCTCATAACATTATCTTTTCCAATTTCTCAAATAGAATTTACTAGATTCTTTCCAGAGTATATAGGATTTGCCTAATTACTTATCTGGGGTTTTTTACATTCTCCTTAGAATATTCATGGAAAAGGTAAAAAGAGAATAAAGTCAAAATTTCACCAGAGTATTTTGGAAAGCAATAATTTTTAGCATATATGTAGTTATTATTTCAAATGTAATAGAGGTCAAAGGGTATCGAAAGAAAGAATTGGCTCCCCTTGCCACCAAATCTCTCGGGACTCACTTGCATTTTTGGCACAGCAGAAGTCACAGGGTTATAGAACCAATTATGTTTACAGCTGGAGGAAGAAGTTGCTGCTGAGCTCCACCTGGAATAAAGCTAGTCTTTTACTAAATCACCCTTTACTTTTTACCTTTCTTTTTAAAGTCCTCTTTTAGTTAATTTAAAATTAATATTTCAAATAAATTCTTTGAAACCCACATCCTAAATTCAACATTTTCTCCACTACGAATATTGTATTAAGCACATATGTCCCCTTTTAAGTATCACAAAAATACTCAAGCAGTGCAACTAACAATGGTTAGTGATAGATTCTCTACACCATTCCCCCAACACCCATTTTGTAACCTAGTAATTAATTTCAAGGTTTCATTAAAAGCCACAATAGGGAATTGGGAAATTGAAATTCATTAAAAGCCACAATTGGGAATTGAAATAGGGATTTCTCCCTAAACAAAAAGTTTCTTCACCTTAAAACTTACAGACCAAATTCTGGTAACAACAAAGTTACACTCAGACTTTCTGACCAGTATCACAGTGACTAAGCATTCAGGCATCCTTTCTCTCCCTAGAGAGGGGGACATGCTATTCCAGCCTAAGTGCCAAGTTATATCCCAATTATGTAAGTTATTCCCCAAAAATTGAACTACTTAAGATTCTGAGTGGGATGTACAGCAATCAATGACTACATTACTTCTACTTCCTGCCCTATATGAGAACTTCATGCCAGAATGAATTTATAGTCCGGTATCTCATATTTTCTAAGAGCAGATTCCAGAAAGCATGTCCCTTCTTCTCCATGTTGAGACCTTCCTTTCGTCATACAATAAGAGATCTTTTGAAAATACACATAAGCTATGGTTCCTCTCATATGCTTACTAAGCTCTTTAAACAATTTCTTTTTAAAATTTTAAATTTTAAACAATAGGCAGAGATACTCTCTTAAAAGCAGTGAGAACCCTTAATATTATTATTAAAGACTAATGTGCATGAGGTGGACATCTCACTCTAACAATAATTTGGGTACACCCAATCATACCAGAACTACTTCAGACAGTGAAATCCATCTAAGCGTGGTAAGCTTTTACATCTTCCAATTTTGTCGTATTAGAGCTGCTAGATTTTTAGAACTCCAAGTGTCTGATATTTGCAATTCTTTGCTGCTTTTTGTTATTTTATCCCATATTCCTCTCCAGAATTAGTATCAAAAGAAAAGAAAGGAAAATCCTTCATGTACTCTCCTCAAGGACATCTGGCCCTGCAGTCCCTGCAAATAAGTACAGATAAACAGAAAACAAAATACCCTTAAAAAACCACAAGTAAATATTTACTTTTACTGCTACAGTCCTATCTTCCCTGTTACCAAATACACCTTGAAAAACTTCTAGACTATGAAAAGATTTCACTTCCCCTATGCTCGGCTATCTTTTGTTTAAACACCTGAGTAACTGTCCCCTAAAGAACAGATAAGGTCATTACCTACTGTGTGATACATGAACTCCTTTATGGGATTATTTTGTTCTTCATAAGTTTCTGCATTTCTGCCTTGATGTATTCCCTTTCAGTAGTAGAACCTGGAAACACCACAGGGCGTTCTGTCAGTTGCCAGTCCTTGCACTTTAGTCACCTCCTGTTTCAGAACTGACACTGTGTCCAGGGGCACCTGCAGTGTTTGCACACTTGCCCACACCCAGTTCTGAGGCACAGTGAGACAGATGTGAGCTCACCTTCAATGTGGACTTTCACCTTCAGCTTGAAGGAGGGGTGGTTCTGGGATTTTTTCAGGTTTGTTTAGGTAGCATTAAGAGCACACGGCCCAAGAGATCCCACATAGCCAAGGCTGACCTCAGCTCTGATAAGCCAGCAGTAGCGAGTCCTGCAACTCACTCAAGCTTTCCAGAAGCAAGTCACTAAACTATGTATCTGTAAAATTAGTAAGGCCATAATCTAAGACTTGATTAAGCATGCTCCTGAAAGAAAGCTAAGGAAATTCTTGGACAGACAAATCCAGTAATGTACTCGGCTGGGAAGCCACCTGAAAAACATAACAGATAAAACCCCTTCACCATCAATAAGCTTTCTTCCTCTCTCTACCACATTAATTCCCTGACTGATTTATGACCTTATGACTCAATTAACCACCTATATCATCAGTTCTTTATTCATATAGTCTTCAAATACAACAGTTACATTCCATTTCAGGCATATACAGAAAAAAGTTATCATCATTCCAGTATCAAGTGGTATTTATGAAGCTTTTCATTATAGTCAATTCCGTAAAACATTTTTCTGCCAAACTAGGCAGTCTCAGATGTGTCTTTCTGTTCTTTTAAGCTACTTCAGGGTAAAGTCATGGTACTCTTATTATGCACTGAGAAAGTTAACAGCCTGTATTTGGCCAGTGCTTCTTTACACTGTATTTTGTTACAGTATAGATAAAAAAAAAACAAAACCAAAAAAAGGAAATTTCAGTTCAAGCTTTGTCATGTTGACTGGGGGGAAAAAATGATACGTCTTTAAATATAACAAATTATTAAAATACCAAATAGACTATTACAAAATGTTATTGTCAAGAAAACTGAATATAATTTTGAAAACATACAAACTTGCCTTATATAAGCAACCTCTCACCTACAGGTTTTTCCATGTTCTTCGATCAAAACCAATGATGTTCACTTTTGTAATACCAAACTTCCTTTATTCATCTAAAAATGTGTATGAAATACACACTAGGAAGCGGAAAACTGTTCTTTCAACAGCTTCACTTGGGAGACTGAGCCTGACTACTGCATTCCAGTTGAGTTAATATTTCAGTAAAAGAATTGTTGTTTAAAATGTCTTTTCCATTATTCTCTCAGAACAACCATAGTTTAAGTCACATACATATGGCCAAGAGCTAAACATCTTGTTTGGCAGAAAGTGGGGGCAAGGTCATACCACTTCCAGGTCTTAGAAGAGTTGCACTACAATATTAGCTTTGAATCAGCTGCTTTCTTTAAAGAAGCCTTCACAACAACAACTGAGATAAGTTATGGAAACATTCATAATAATAACACGCTGAACTCAAAATTATGGATTAATCATAAATTAGCATCAGTATGTTATTTTAAGGAAAAACTTCTAGGCCAGACAGTGTCAATATTCCCTATAGTTGAATAAAAATGCTCATTATTTTCTTTAAATTAAGCCATTTCTTCTGTAGTCCTCACTTATTAAACCATAGAAATGAAACTGAGAAAGATAGGACTAGATCACAGAACAAATTAAAGAGCAAACAAAACCACAAAGACAAATTCCAGACAGATCACAACTATAAATACACATGTGCACATAAATGTCAAGGCAGAGGAGCCAAATCCCTCCCCAGGAAAAGCTTTCACAATTAAGTATCATAATATTTGCAAACCCACATTAACAAATGAAATAAATTTATACTTGTCTACAATGGTTTGAAGTACACCCATATACAATAAGAAAATTTCCTGTAGCATCATCCATTGTTTTCCCAGAAAAAAAAAAAATAGACAATTCTTCTCCCCACCATCTTCAACTGGATGTAGTTGTTGACTGAGCTGTTTGTACTTTATATACGCTTCATACTGTGAATAAGACCTGGTACATGCAAACTCCATTCATGAATTCTATTATTAAAAGGAGTTTCACCACAAAACTATTCAGTGGCTGATATCGTACACAGAAATAAATTTTAGAGTTAACAACAGAAGCAACAATTACATGATTTTTTTTTAAAATATATCTAACAGAAAATGCAAAGTGAAACCTGCAGAACGTAAGAGTTCTTTCTAACTGATGGCCCTAAAAGAAAAGCTTAATTTAGTCACAAATTTCATACACCAATAATCACCAAAACTATCAAATTTTTACTTCAGTTCTCTGTGGAAACTGCTACTGTTACAAAAGTAAAAAGTTAACTGTACATAAGGATTCTGGGACTGATTTTACATTTAAATGAATAATCCTAAAAGCAAAGTGAAATGCCACATCACTTACAATTAAATTCATTATATTTAAGTTATACCAGTCCTGGCATCAAAAAATATTTTCTATTTTTTATCGGTAATATGTGTTTTAAAATAATGTCTATGAGATTACCAGAGCATACATGAAATTCTGCCAACAGGCCAAGAACATATTTTTAAGGTCTTTTGTGGAAAAGCTTACTTTAAACATACATTTCAGAATTTACAGCTCTGGTGTAAAATTTCAAACCAGAGATACACTGTTATCACTTCTGAACCTCAAAAATGAATTTTAGGAGTGTGATGCACATAGTCTCCAATTTTATTTGGAGAAGACTACATGACAAGATGGCTATTAGCAAGTTTTTTAAAATTAGTTTTAATTTTCTTATTACAGTTTGTAACAATAGACCAAAAGTTAGAAATGAAATGCACAAGAAAATGTGCATCATACTTT
Source organism: Erpornis zantholeuca (assembly GCA_013400515.1). Lineage (NCBI taxonomy): Eukaryota > Metazoa > Chordata > Aves > Passeriformes > Timaliidae > Erpornis > Erpornis zantholeuca. The sequence goes on along the minus strand of VZTN01020347.1, from coordinate 43,080 downwards.
AAAACTTACTGTAGTTTATTATATGCCAAGCCATGACTTGGGTTCTTCTCTTCAGGAAATTATTATTTCCATTACATATGCATTATGATATTCAGAACTACATAAAATACTAGAAAAAGGAAAAAGAAAAACTAATTTCAAGTGGATTTCCTATTGAATACAGTAACAACTATCTTCAAGAACATGCCTAGGACACTAGTAACACATACACACTGATCAGACCATAGCAAACTTTTATCTCATACCTGATTCTTGTCTACTGAGTCATAATCCCTACTATAGCTGAAAAACAAAAATACTCTTGGAATAATCTTCCACATTTTAAGTTTTCACCAGTAAGGGGGAATGAACATATGAACGACTACGTGAAAGTAGGGAGAGTTCTTGGGATTCAGCAACAATGCACTGATTGATGCAAATGCAACTCCCTCTTGGGAGTGAGATTAACTACTTCAGCCAAGTATCAGACAGCACTTAGAAACTCCAAATGAAACATCTAAAGCATGGCCACACAAAGGATTTTCTTCCACAGGTTAAGTCTTGCCTCTTCTGAAAGCATACAGATTCCACAGGTGCTTTTCCATTCCTTACTTAGATTCTGTGTCTGTTTCAATTCTCACCCACATAGTTCTGCCAAGGGGTTCTTACTCAATTTGAGTGGTGGACCAGAAAAAATGCCAATCATGCAAAACATTTAACAGGTTCTCTCATATTACTGACTACACCTATTTAACACACTACTACAGACTTCAAGTAGCTAAGAATGTTGTCATACATACTTTTGTAAATATCTGTATGGAAAAGTGCACTGTCTTGGTAAGGAGAAATATCTCCTGTTACTACGAAAAAAACCCCACATTCACAACAAAGCTGAAGTTCTGTTTCCTCCAAGAAAATGTTCGATTTTAACAAGTTCTGCAGAATTCACTACTTAATTGTGAATTGAGTAACTCAATCACTTGAGTTATCAGTCGGGGCAAAGAAAGTAGAAAAATACCATAGCCAAACTTCTTTCTTTCAGTTTTACATACAAAAAGCTCAGATTTTTGTCCTAACTACCTGCTGCTCTGATGATTATCACTCAGGAATTTACCCAAGCCTCAAGGAATTCTGTCCTGAAATAGCCCATATGGAAATGAAGAGTTAGACTTAATCACATATTTATCACACTGTACTAGTCAGGTTTCTGACTCACATGTCACCAACCTTCTCCTGTTGGTTATATAACAAATAAAGACACTTAATATGATGAACAACTTAATGCTTTGTGTATGTTCAGTTTCCCTCCAAGACTAGATGCTTTTTATCTGATTGTACAAAGTTTTATAGCCATTCTGGTAACTGTTTTAAGCAAACATACTGCTGCAACCCAAGTCTTTAAGATTGTCAAGTGCCAATACACTCAGACCCTAAATGTTACCAATGAGGTCACAGAAGACTAACTTACTGGATGTACATATACATAGCCAGGGACTTCCATGTTACACTGTTTTCTTAGCATGAAGAGTACACCACATAATAAAATATATGATGTTTATAAAAGGTTAAAAAAGTACCGATCAATTCTGATCAGTGTCAAAAAGAATACAAGATTGCTTGGTAGCCAGAAAAAAAAAGCAAATTAAGTATTAGGAGCTACTAGGATACAAAAACCCCAGAAAACATTACTCTAGTATCATGTGAACTCCAAAAGTACATCTACACAAAAATACTCAGCTATTCTGCCTCCTTCGGCTCCCACAAACCACACGTATTATTTAAAATCAAAAATGTTCAGAGAAGCAGAACGAATGTTCAGAGAACCGTAACACAAATATTTCCACATGAGAAACAACTGATGAGAATTGAATTATTCAGTCTCCAAAAAAACACAGGCATCACAAAGATCTACAAGGTCTACAGATGATGGAGAAAGGAGGAGATGAATCATTCATAGTCTACGCCCATTCAAGCCAGAGCCAAAGTGTAGTCAGCAGAAGCCAGTTTAAACAATAAAATAAAGAAGTTCTACAAGTGAAAGAATTCCCTGCCAAAGGACACTGGAAACCCAATAATGGTGTCAGTGGGACACTGAAAAAATGCTACAGAAGAGATGCACTACAAGTTTCTTAACAAAGAAACCAGAGCAGGAATGTCAGACAATAAAAAAAATACTGAAAAAATATGTGGACCTCTACTTGCTTGTCCTGCAGATGTGCTTATTATACAAAGCTTAAAAAATAAACAATTAATATTAAGTATATCTGTATTGTTTTCCACCTAAGTGAAAGAGAGGGGTGTTATTTACAACAAATACACTTTAAAAACAGGTATTTAGCAACACTTGTGAAGATGTTTCCAGTATTCCTGTTTTCAGTAAAAGTGAGGCTTAATTTGACATTCACAGACAACAGATTCAGCCCCACTCCTGAAGCACAAAAAGGGCAGAAATCTCTAAAAATATAAGGACAGAATGGCCAGCTCAGAGACTACCTCCTTCTGCAGTCCAGCCTTCCCCACCCCAGAGACCAGGGCCAGCTGGCACAAACCAAAGTAACATTTGCTCTGGGCTGGCTGAGACTGGACACAAGGGCAGGCAGCTCAGAGCCTGAGAACTGTGATTGGCTCCCAACTAGATCTTCCACCAATGAATCCTGGTGCAGGAGAACTTCTGTGACCTAATACTAGCGCTATGTACTGATTAACAGGAAAAGGACAATGGAAAACTCAGCACTAGTTTCCACAATAACTCTTGCTGCCTTTCCTTCAAGAAACTGGATTTGAAGAAGGTGTTTTAAAGGCATTTTAAATGCATTTATTTTGACACTCTACAGAAAGTCAGTTACCACAATTCTGACCACCCTGGAAACAGGATGGGCAATATGTTTTATTTCCTATCTGTTTCAATTACTGTAGTACAGTGCAGCTCCTCTTTTAGCCTTTCATCCATAGAAAAAGAAGGGTATCTACCACCTACAACAATTTACTGCTGTTTACCTTAACCACAGCAGCAATTCCTTCATCCATAGCAAAGTAACCCTATGGGTTTTTTTCCACCAAACAATTAGCATTAATAACCTGCTGTCTTAGCAAAGATGTAGCAACACAGAATCAGAGCACCTGTAGAACATAGATATTCCTCACAGGTTAGCTCTTGCAAAAAAATCTCTGTTATGCTGGCACTGACACAACTCAGATGTGACCTGATCTGAACCTGAAGTCTGGCTTTTCAATGCTTCTCAGCCTATCATTAGGCATATGGATTTGTTCTATTAAAAAAAAAAAAAAAAAACACTGCCCCAACACACTGCTAGTTTGGAATATTCATTAGTGGAACATAACACATTGTAGAAATATTTTCCTAACGATGAATATACTCTATAGGTTCACACTGAAGGCTGACAGAGCCATATAGGATTTTATCACTACTTCAGTCATGTTCCACAACTAAGAAACAGTCAAGAGTCATGTCTGAAAGTTATTTTTTCTTCTTGCAAAAGTATTAGATTTTTTTCTAATATAATTAAAAAGCTATAAATGAGAAACAACTGAATAAACATGACAGTGATCGTAGTTGCAGGTCACACACAAGAAGGGGGAGGATGAAGGATAAGTGGAAGATGCTTGCATAATCCCTATGCAAACTCTTCTTGTGCTTTCTTGGGGTTTATTCCCCCTGTAATAATGACAGAAGTTACTTGTTTCCAGCAAAAAAAAAAAAACCAAACTATTTTTTCAGCCTTCATCAAGAAAAGAACTGCAAACACAATAAATCCACTTGGAAAAGCGACTCAACTATAATGTATTGTTTTAGTTGCTGTTACACTCACACAAGATCAAGGTTATTAATGCACTACCAAATAAAGAACTGCCCACATTTTTTCTGTGCACATGTGATTCCACTGTTCTTACATAAGCAAAAGGGGGTGGTCACACGAGATGCTTTTTCCAGAGTGTGCTCGTCAAAATCCCACCCAGCTGCTCTGATTCATGCAGCCAGTTTTACATGCAAGGCTGAAAACACACGCACTGAACTATGGTACAAAGACAGGAATTTGAAAAGGAGATGTCAGCACAACACTGTTCAACCTGAAAGGGGAACAGATGTCAATAACAATGTACTTCACCTACAGCAGACAGAAAGACAGGCAGCCCTAGTTATATTTACCACAATCTGCTGTAGTAGAAGTCAAAATAGTTGCTCATTAGTCTTTCCAATGTTTCAATCACATTCCATAGCTAAATTATGTTTCATAGTTGGTTTCCCCCTTCTTAGTCAGCCTAGAAGAGTTTTGAGAAAAGACAGAAGGGAGGAGTTTAATAAATCTGCTTTACAGTTATCTTAAATTACCTTATTCCTCTAGATTAAATAATGCATACCTAGCTAAGAGGTAAAGAAGGTACAACATGGAAAGATAAACAACTCAGCAGAAAAATACCTAGATGTTCTGAAGTGATAGCAAATCTCAGTATGTATTCTACTAAGAAACTATCAGAAATCTACAGTTCCATGAAAATTTTCCCTCAAGCACAATAGAAGTTCAAACTTTGCATGCGAGAAAGTCCTGCAGAGACATGTCATTGTAAAAAAAGTGACATATTTTCTTCTTAGCTTTTCCCTGCCCCTTCTAAAAAAAAATCAGTACAAAACCCAGCAATGAATCAGAGTACAACTGCAAGTAAATAGTCATGGAAATGATAAAGTTTAATGAAAGTATTACACAGAACCAGTTCACTCATAGGGCTTAATCCTAACACATAATAACCTGTAAGAAGGAAGTAAAGGATCTCCTTTCTAAACTCTCTGCAGAAAATACCAATCCATACTGAACAGATCTACAGGTACTTGTTTGTTTGTCTCTTTAAGCTAAACTTACAAAATCTCCTGTTCTTTTGCACTTTACATCAAGTCAAATAATGTCATCCACTGATTTTTTGAGTGGTATTTGAGATTAAGCATGCAACATTCATCCCTTTCTAAGCCAATGTAGCATTCCTATTGATTTATTAAAAAAAAATATCTTGATACATTTGCAAACTTCACTGCAAACATTTATTTTTCACAAAATATGCAGGTGTCCCTTACAATAAAGTTCAAGAGGATTTTCAGGTTAGATGAGCTTGTTATAATCGTGGTTTTATGGACTGAAGAGATTAGACATGTAAAGCTTCTAAAGCATCTTCCATTTTTCTTTCCTCAGACTCAGAAATATTTACCTATGTTTGGGGTTTTTTTATTTACACTATGATACATGCACAATTTGTTTAAAAATAAGATGCTCTGACTCACAAATTAACAAATACAATTGTTAGCTTAATTAAACCATATCAGAAAGAATACTACTAGAGATCAAGCCTACATTATAGGGAAGTAAAGCAATCAAGCTTTTCCTGCTTCAAGACAAGAATTCTGAATATTCTGCTTTAAATAAAAGTATTTACTCACTAATTAACAGGACTTGAATGCACATTCTTAAGTGCATTGCTGATAGAGGGGTATATTAATACACTTCCATCCTCTACAGCTATTACTGCATTAATCATTTGTTCTCCTTTTACAGCCTCTCAGTCCCTCGCCTTTCTTAATCCCCATTCATATGCAGCTTCCACACCTAACTCCATTGCCCAACTTATTTCAAGCAAGGCCTTTCACTCTTTTCCCCCATCAAGAATTTTAGAGATGCCAACAGCAAATTCTCTGTGCTCTCAAAGCTTTCCTTCCCATGACATCGCCACAAAAACATCCAACCCCCTCAAACAAGTCAGTGGCTGAGCCCTGGTGACACGATCATGCTGACTAATATTATCCAGCTGCCTTTTGCACTACATTCTTTCTATACAGTGATCCACAGTCTCTTTGCACACTGCAGCTGTGTCTAAGGAAGAAGTGAGTGCTCTCTGACTTATCCTTCTATATCTGACACACCCAATGCAACGGTGGCCTAATATAATTTGATAGGCTAGTCAAAATTTTAAATCAAATACCTATGAAATGAGATTCGTAAGAGTAAAACAGTCAAGAGAAGAGCTCTAAAAATTCTACATTTATACAACTTCTCTTCTAAATTTTAATACACTAAAACTTTTTCCTAAGAAAGGCACCATGACTAAATGTAGGCCAAAACCACCAGATAACGACATCCTTTTTCAAACTTGCTATATAAAAGTTGTCCAAATACTATCCAAATTGTGGGTCTGAAAATTGTAATCACTACTTCAGTGCACATGTAGTAAATATGACAGATCAACAGTCATTTTGAGAGAGCACATGCTCAATCTTCTCTCAGTAGTTATTTAAAGGAGTTTTCTATTGATAATGTTGCAGATCCAGGACACACTTTGCCAGTGCAGGAGTAGCAGCTGACAGGATCTGAATCAATTGATCTACATCTCCCAAAGTGACGAAACCATCAGAAACCAATTGCAGATTTCAGCACAGCACCAATGACTTGCAGAATGCATGGCAGCCACATGCACAGCTATCACAGCAGCTATTCTCTCACAGAGAACATAAGCACTTCTATGTAGGTGTTCAGTGTACTGAGGCAAAGCTAAACAGAACATGGAACTCAGAGGGTTGCAGAGACAACTTCATAAGGAATGTAATCCTTTACTTACTGACCTTGTGAGAGATCTCCTTACTTGGACCAGAGAACCACTCCTTTTAGGACTGCCTTACCTTTTGGTCTAGTGACACAGCAAAGTTGAAATGAATTGTAAAAGGGAAAAAAACCCCACACGACCGACCCAGCAGAAATCAATGCATGCAAGCACTGAAGTGGCTTTGGTTATGCAGAGGATTTGTATCAGTTCCACACTTTTACACTGATGCTTTTGCAATACCTGAACTAACTAACATAGAAATATATTTGAAGGACCTCTTGATAAAAGGATTCTTTCATACACAATATTTGATTAATATTTTTTTCCTCACAACCATTACTTATGTCAGTGACAAACCAGACAAAAAGTTTTCTGACTTGTCAGATATTTACACTAGCTGTTTATCACTAAATACATCTAGTAGAATATTCTAGTCTGATGATTACTACAAAAAACAACCATTACAGCCTGAAAACCACGGGAGATGTCATAATCTAGTAAACTCAGATAAGGGAGACATCTTCCTCCAATCTCTAAAAGAAACAGTGAAGAGACCTAAAATTCCCTATTCTGCTATTTTTTATATTGCCTACTTTCTAATTATTAAGGTTCTGAAAGCTAAGTGGTACATTTCTCTACTATTCATCCTTCTTTAGTAAGAATGAGTTACTGTATGAAGTGTACCTTATTTTACACAACAAAACCAAAGTTCTCATGCTCTAGCAGCCCAGTGTAAACAACTACCTACGTCAAGCATATTTCATTTCCTAGAAGGCAAACTTCATTGAGAAAACAGACAGTGCAGGTAACTTTTTGCAAGTGAGAAAGCAGGACATTCTGGTGTATGCTGCTGTAAAATGCCAGCAAAGTACTTGAACAGCTAATATTGCAATTAGCACTGTTAAGGGGTTAGATCCTCACCCCATTCCATCCACAGATTAAACAAAAGGAATTAATCCCACTGGGGCAATTTTCTTAACAGAAATGTAATTTAATAAAGGGAAATGAAGATAGAGTGCTTAAGAGATGTGGTTTTCTAGAAGATAGGTTTCAAGTGCCATCATGGGAAATACAGACAGAAGCAACTGTTAATGAAGGTCATTAGATCAACTTAGGAATAGAGAAAGCTAAGACTAAATATTTATAAAGAGTACAATACTGTGAGAACTTTCTCCTCTCCGATTTGCTAAATCTCATGTTCTGACTGTAAAGCCTACAGTGACTTCAAGAACTGCAAGTATTGAGGAATAATAGATCATTCTCAGCTTTCAAAGGATCACCTCAAAGAGCAGTAAAAAGCTGATAAAAAATCCCTCAAAATTAACATTCACTTATCATCAGTTGTTTATGAATTAAACTAGAACACTTACACAGTACCAGACAAGAGTGTTATTATTAGCCCAAGGCATTATGACTACTTAAAAATCATCAGCATTACATGGCTACTGGCTTGTTTCATAGAACTTAGCAAAGAAAAGACTAGCACATTTTGTAACAGTAAAAAGCAAAGCACACCGATGTTCCCCTCCAACCAGTAAGTGAAGAGTCATAAAAAGCATAGCCAGTGGCCAGGAGTGTTTTCAATGTGTCACAGTCAACAACTATTGCTCAACTAATAGTATACGAGTAGATGTCTGCTATACACTCAAACTCTTAGTAACTAAGAGAATGAAAAAAAAAATTGTTTAGCAAGAGGAGCAAAGAGTCAAGCATAAGTATTAAATTCGCACTCTCCAAGCCTAATTTCGTTTTCTTTCCCCACCCCCTCCAGCTACATTAATGCAAAGTTATAAGATAATCGTTATAGCCAGGCTTTCTCAGCAAAATTGTCACAGCATAAAGTTTCACCTGGCTGTAGTAATACACTGTCATCTGTCCAGAAGCATGCAGGAATTTTAACTTCGCGGAATATATTATTCTTATAACCATTGTCAACTATACTACCTCAAAAGTATTATAGGAGTTAAAAATCTAGCATTTTTTAAGCTTCATTTGATGAAGTTACCTGCACTGGAGAATGCAGGATAATCTGAGCTCAGCAGCACTGTAACTTACGGTCGATTAAAATGATCCCAATTACCATCATGTTAAAGCAGCACAGAACTACAAGGCAGCACTGAAGGACAGGGAAAGGAACACACTGAGAGGCATTTTCTTATGCGAATCCAAGAGTCGCTGCACACAGGTCCAAACGAGGCAAAGTCCAAAACAACAGTTTCTCAAGCAAAAGCACTGACAACAAAGAAACACGCTCATTTAAGGCAGGAAGAGACTTGCCACGCTTCACTCTAAAAGATACATATTAAAAAAAAAAAAGGTATATTTATGTAAACCAGAAGCCCACGAAGAAGAAATAGTTCAAAGCATATAAATAATTTTTAAAAATTGCAAAGTATCTCCTCAGAACGGTACAGAAGGCAGTCGTACAGCAGTTCCCCTCCAATATTATCTAGTCGCTACTGCTATGATTCCTAAGTAGATGTTCTGTTCTATGACCTTATTCTGATGTGAAGCCTTAACAACACCGTCATCCATATTCAGCATGACAGTTCATCCCCACCAGGTCACAGGACGTTAACAGGGCCCAGATTAAAGCATTACAAACTCGAATTTTTCATTAAAGCTTGTGCTTGCGGAGTCAAGAAAAAACCCCCCCAGCAGTAAAAATCGTACATTAGCAATAAACATCTTCAGCTAGGAAATAAACAACCATGGACACTGCAGGAGGAAGCAAGCGAAGTTCCGTGAAAAGAGAGAGCCCGTCTCGTTTCGCGGTGCTGTGGAACGACCCAAAAATCCGTTCGAAACGAGCGGCCGCGCCCGCAGGATCGCAGCGGGCAGAGGCCCGCGAGCAGCGGCGGGACAGGACGGG
>VZTN01020347.1:3032-25884 GCA_013400515.1 Erpornis zantholeuca | reverse complement strand
TTAACTTGTCTGTTCGGGGGGAATGGAGGGGGCAGTTGGTACGAAGTTCAGAAATTTGCTCATGGCTTCTAATTGCCTCAACCTTCATTTAAGGTGTAGTTTAATATTTTTGTGCTAATCGTGACTATGATGGGCTAAAGAAATGCAAAATGGGATACATTTATTATTCTACTTTATTGAATGTGAAGTTGCTGTAGTTTGTGTATTATGATTAATTTCATGATCTCTTTCATACTTAACACTACTGATAAGTTGGTTTAATTTTGTGACTGCAGATAGTGGAGGCCTGCCTGAAAGATCATGTATGCTAACTGGAACACCAGAGTCTGTTCAGTAAGTATTTTTAACTGGTATCAGGACTGTAGTCATGATTTTACTCTGATGGCAGTTAACCTAACATGTGGTGAATATATACTTGATTCTGTCCACTCTTGTGGTAGTGGTTACGAGTATGAATGTCCTTACTTTGCATGCTGAATCAAGCAGCAGCTTTTGTTCTGAGTTAAGCTTTGAGCGTAACTATATTTAGGGACCTTAAGGAGGTAACTTTGTTAAATGTGTTTGGTAAAGGACCACCTTTTGTATTTTGATACTGGGATGGTTTTATTATTTTACAGTTAGTTTCTGAAGTTGCTTTTGCAGATTAATTGAGTTTGTTTCATGTTTCTTAGTGATAGTGTCATAATTATTTTGCAGAAACTTTTCAAATTAAAAATATTTCCAAGCAGAATAGGTGTGGGTAAGTGATACTTGCAGGAATAAGTATTTATAAACATGTATTTTCTTTCACAGGTCAGCAAAAAGATTACTTGATCAGATAGTTGAAAAGGGAAGACCTGCACCTGGATTTCATCATGGTGATGGACCTGGAAATGCAGTCCAAGAAATTATGATTCCAGCAAGTAAAGCAGGATTAGTTATTGGGAAAGGTGGAGAGACAATTAAACAATTACAGGTATATATGTGTTTTCTTTTAAATACGTTAATACCAAAGCTGGATTTGAGTGGGTATTGACCTCCCTTTTGTCAAATAGGAGCGGGCAGGTGTCAAAATGGTTATGATTCAAGACGGTCCGCAGAACACTGGTGCAGACAAGCCCCTTAGGATAACTGGAGACCCTTATAAAGTCCAAGTAAGGAGCACTTCACAGTTTAGAGCTTTTTCAAATCTGCTCTGATACTACAGTATCTGAACTAACATTCGTTCTTCTTTTAGCAAGCCAAGGAAATGGTGCTGGAGTTAATTCGTGATCAAGGTGGCTTTAGAGAGGTGCGCAACGAATATGGGTCAAGAATAGGAGGAAATGAAGGGATAGACGTAAGCATGGTTGAAAAACTTGTTCACTGTATTTTGAGATGTTAACTTTATAATGTTAAGCTGGGTAATACCACTGCAAGCTTTTAACCAGATTTCAAACGTGACTGTGGTGTGTAAGTATTATTCGATCACTGCTGAATTTATGGCATTAAATGATATGCAGCATTGGCTTTACATTGGCAGCAGTTTGGAACAATTTCAAGTAGCTGGAGTTTTTTATCAAATGAGCGAGTAAATTTTATGGCCAAGTATATAATACTATGGCATTATTGAAATTGGACTTTGGCCTTTACAAAAGGATGTTCGAGTCTACCTGTTAATGCAAGTCACAAGCTGGTAACCCATCAGGGGAGAGGCTTAAAGTATCATCTTTTAGAACCTGAATTTTAGACACTTAATAAATTTTTTTTTTCTTTTTTCTTTTTTTTTTTTTTTTATTCTGAGAAGCATAATATCCACTGGATTTGCCATCTCTGTGAGAACTTTTAAACCATAGGATCACTTTCTTTTTAATACTTTGGTCCAGTAATGTGCTAGGCTTGTGACTTGATACTAAAAAAATTCATTCTTGAAAAAGCCTGAAGTGGCATTGATCTTGCCCTAGTTTACAATTTTAACTAATTCTAACCCTTTCATTGTGTGGATTTTTTGGCAATATTTGTCATCAACGTCTTGTGGTTTGTTTTTTTTTTTTTCCAGGTTCCAATACCACGATTTGCTGTAGGTATTGTAATTGGAAGAAATGGAGAGATGATAAAAAAGATACAGAACGATGCTGGTGTTAGGATCCAGTTTAAGCCAGGTTTGTAACACCTTCAGAAGTGTCTGTGAATTAAATGTAAATTTATGGAATTGCACATACTGGAATAGTTCATTTTTATTCCAGATGATGGAACAACTCCAGATAGAATAGCCCAGATCACAGGGCCTCCCGACAGATGTCAGCATGCTGCAGAAATTATTACAGATCTCCTTCGCAGTGTTCAGGTTGGGTAATGTTCAGTCTTTAAAATCCCCTGCTCACATTTTGGAAAGACCCAAAATTTTCAAAAAGTGTGTGTAACTAAAGAAAGTAATTTAGTTATGCCATTTGAGTGTACTTCAAAGTTTGGTCTGGCATATGAATGTTTACTTTTACAGTTACAGTTTTGCAAGTGACAATACTGCATCAAAGTTAAGGCATTTCTTGATGTGGCTGGTTTTAGAGCTGCTGCTTTTGTGTTAACAGCTAATATGCTCTGAACTTTTGGTTGAAATCAGTGTTTAAAAGCTAATTGTTAGATGAGCCCCAGTGCAGCATTTACAGCAGCAGATTTACGTTTATCTTTCATATGCAGAATTGTACAGAACGTTTTTTTAAATGTAATTTAGGTTTTCCATAAAAGGTACTGCTTTAACTACCAAAACCATCTGAGTAGTGAATAAGTAGTTTTTTCTTAACAAATGATGTCATGCAACCTGTTTGCGTTATTCGTTTGCAGTAATTTTACAGCACATGCTCATTTGTTGCTGCCTCTTTTCAGGCTGGTAACCCTGGTGGACCTGGACCTGGTGGTCGAGGAAGGGGTAGAGGCCAAGGCAACTGGAACATGGGGCCTCCTGGTGGACTACAGGAGTTCAATTTTATTGTCCCTACTGGCAAAACTGGATTAATCATTGGAAAAGGCAATATATCTTATATGTGTACATTTATATGCTGCTTTAAAAACATTCATCTTTTCTTTTTGGGCAAATGCCATGCTATAGAGGTGTATGATTAGCATGGTGCTAATAATGCAGGGGTTGCATGTTCAATCCCTGTATAGACCTTTCACTAAGAGTTGGACTCCATGATCCTTGTGGGTCCCTTCCATCTCAGAATATTTTGTGATTATTTAAAATTTTTAATTGCCAAATTACCCCTATTTTGAAGACTTGTTGTATACTAATGGTACCCATAACTTCTCTGGATCCTGTAAGGGGAGGAGCTGGTTCAGAGAATTTGACTTTCTGGTTTTGGAGCACTGCAGGAAATTGTGGATTTAAATACCTTGTCAGCCTCTGGGGCTTTTTTTGTCATTTGGGCTTCCTTACCCCTTTATAGGGAGGTTGGGTTTAAAGTTTGTATTTACTGATAACCATGTGTGTCAGTAGTTACTCATGTCTAACATTAAATGTTTACATTAATGGAAAAAAAACCAGACCAAGTTGTAGGAATTCTTTGCTGTTGTTTCTCATTGACATTTTTGTGGTCTTTATTTCAAAAAAATTATTCGTTTTACTAGTTTATTGCCATTAAATCTCTACATTACACTGAAGAGGTTTTCTTTTAATTGATAGATTGTTCTTGAACAGCTCTTAAGCTCTTTTCATGTCTTTTCAGCTTCCATTCAGTTGACTTTCTTTTATTTGAATCAGTATTTTTTGCTTTAACGTGTGTCATAAAAACTCTGTTCCATTACAGGTGGTGAAACTATCAAAAGTATAAGCCAACAGTCTGGTGCTAGAATAGAACTTCAGAGAAATCCTCCACCTAATGCCGATCCAAACATGAAGATGTTTACTATCCGTGGAACACCCCAGCAAATAGATTATGCACGACAGCTTATAGAAGAAAAGATTGGAGTAAGTGTATAATTGCTTTTTTGTTTACTATTAGGGCTAAACAGAAGTGAAAGCAAGTCTCCTTTGTGGATACTTCTCTATCCTTTCACTTCCCAGATTAGTTTAATCAGATAATAAATTGATAATAATGGTAATCTGGATTTAAAGTATTATAAAAATAACGAAATCTTGAAATAAAAACAGTTGATCTCTTCAACATCATATGGTGTGTTCTTGATAATGCTGGTTTTGTGCATATGAAAAATTTGGTAAGTGCACAGGATATTAGATATCAGTGGTACTGAATTGTGTGTTTTATTTTTCAGTCTCAGTATAAGTAAAGTTCTAATCCAAGTTGCACCTTCAGTTTCACTGCACTTCTGTTTGCATATGTGTGCATGTAATCAAATGCAATAGTGACTTTTTGTGACTGATCTTAGAAGCAGGTTTAGTTAGTTAGATTTAGGTGTATTGATTTATCTTAAAACTGATAGTGCTGTTAGAGTGTGAGGCTTTTAGTGCAACTTGTGGAACAATCCATGGTTTTTTTCTAAAATCCTTCATGTCTTCTAAAAGGGACTGAAATAAATGGAATTTTTTAATTGCTATTACTACCACAGTTGCCTTTAATTCTAACTAGTCCTAAGCCTAATCAAACTTTAAAAAGCCTGTTTTCTGTAGGAAACTGTCTTTTGTTAAAACCAGTCAAACCTGTTGGATGATGTTCTTAGAGCATTCAAATATAATGTTTTTAAATAATGTTAATAATTTTTTAATTAAATGTTTTTAAATTGCTGAAAAAAATGAGAACTTCAAGGTGTACTTTTGTCTCTGTGCTACCCTTGTTACAGGGCCCGGTGAATCCATTGGGCCCACCTGTTCCCCATGGTCCCCATGGTGTTGTTCCTGGCCCGCATGGACCTCCTGGGCCACCAGGTCCTGGTGCTCCCATGGGACCGTATAATCCAGCTCCATATAATCCAGGCCCTCCTGGTCCTGCACCTCAGTAAGTATTGCTTCAGCTGACATCCTTCTTTGTAAGGGGATCCTGGGACTGGCTTTTTCACTGTGTGTGTGTGTGACTTGATCTTTTACAGTGGTCCTCCAGCTCCATATGCTCCACAGGGATGGGGAAATGCTTATCCACACTGGCAGCCACCAAACCCACCAGATCCAGGTAAGAAATGCACAGCTGTACTGTAGTGTGGGTATATTTCAAGTACATCCATTCTGTCCTTACAAGTACATGTGTTGTACAGTTCACTTGTGTTACACTCATAAAGCTGAAAAGCTCCTATTTTTCTGGCTTTTTCTTGACTGATTGCCAGTTTACTTCTGTTTTGTGCTTTCCATATGTGGCTTGTGACATGTTGAAATTTAATTGTTACAGTTGGAATGTGCTTTTTTACAAGTGTTACTGATACTGCATCACTATTTATGATACTTTTTGCAAGTCTTGGTTCACTAATATTGTGCAATTCAGTTTTCTTACAACTGATGTTTTTGCATAAAGTTCTTTATTGAGGATATCTTTCTCTAATAGTAAATGACTTTGCATTTTATTTTAAACAGTCTTCATTGCTGTCTTTTTCCAGTTAATGCTACGATATTTCTAGGTTTTGTTCTGTTAGAGTTACTTTCAAGAGTCTGATACACAAATGTGTTTTGTTGATTCCCTTTTGAGGGCTAAAATCTTGGTGAATTGCTGTTAATACAGTAAAACTAGTTAGGGTTGTGTATTTTGAGCCTTCGCTTTTAATAGGTTTGTATTTTCTTCTGAAACCCATCTTGGTAGAATCTCTTTCTTCTATTTCTGTTTATCTTTGTCAAGACTAGGAGTTCTTGCTTAATTACAGCTTCCAAAGTTGTAGTATCCTGATTTTCTTTAAGTTTACATCCTTTGGTTGGACTAGAGGATATGGGGAAATGGAACATCAGCCACAGAAGGCATGGTAAGGCTAGCTACTTGAGTCTGTTGTACCTCATTTGTTTGAGGTAGAGTTTCATCAGAACTTGAGCCAAAATATTTCAATTTTATTTTTGTTAAAAATGACAAATATTTTCTCATAGCTACTGTTCCTTGCATAGGATCTGTTAGTGGAGAAGGGGATTATATGTATGTATCACGTTATGTCTTTGTAAAGAACAAGTGCTGGTTTTAGTTCCCACGTCTCTGTACAAGGTAGCTCTGCATGTATTCAGTTCAGTATTTAAAAATGCCTGCTGACATTATTTAGAAGTAGAATGATTCAAAGTCACTTGGTCTCAGCATAGCAAAATTATTTAATGCAAAACCACTGCTAAAATGTTACAGCCTTTTTCATGCCACCTTCTTTATTTTTTAAAGTTATTTATCTACACAAAGGCTGTGTAAGAAAAAATGGCAAATACTCCCTTCATGTCATCTTGATGATTCTGTAACTGTTTTTTGATAAATACTTCTCTTAAAAACCTAATGAAGTTGTCGTATGTTGAAGTTGGTGTTTCTTTTGACTAGCATTTCTTTGGATTAATTTTCAACAGTTTTCACTCAGTTACTCCTTCCAGTGTAACAAATGGGTTATTTTAGTGTATTTTTCAGAGGTGCTTTCTCCAGACCCATGCTTGCCCTTGTCACGTGAAAGAGGAGCTAGTTACTGCAGTCATATTTCTTTGGAAATTTAATGAATCCAGCTCTGTGTTCTTCTACTCTAGAAAAGTAGCTAAGGGGAAGGAGGGGGGAGTTGAGCAATGCCTTATTTGATATTTGCAGGTAACCTTAGAATAATACATGTTAGTTTAAATCCACTATTATTGATGGAAGCAGTGTTAATTTAAAACAGGAAGTAGTGTGTTAACATTTTTTTCTGTATGCTCATACTACGTACATTTGAAGTGGTTACATCTGACTTTTGTCACAGGATTTCATTTAGCATTAATTGGTTGTTGTGGGTTTCTTGAATGCTTTTTTCAGGGGATTTCTTCATCTTCTGTTGTTCACTGCCTTACCTGTTTTATGTTTAGGGAAGGTTATATTTCCGTTCCCATGTATAGTTATGCTAAAATATCAGTTGTCTCTATGTCCTTTTGTGAAATTCTCTCCTCAGTTGGCTGCATTTCTTTGCAGATACTTCTATTCTTTAAGACTGCAAATGCTGGTTGTGTAAAACATACTATGTTCTCTAATAGTAGATTTTCAGGTATTGTTGATTGCCAGTCTGGTAATGTAATCAATCTGTGATTCAGCAAGAATAAGCTATTCTTTAAAGGCTGTTTGTGAAAAACAGAGAAATAAAACTCTAGGAAACAGCATCATTGGCCTATCTAGATGTAGATAAAAATAAGGAACCGTGGAGATAGATGCAACTGTTTCTCTTATTTTTTATAGTAAAAAGATGTAACTAAACAGTGATGCTTAATAGCCATGTATGGGGATTCAGGTTCTTAAAATGCTCTGTGTTTCTCTATTTTACTGTTACCTTAAAGTTTAACTGACAAGCATTGCAAATACCTAGTAAGTCTTGTATTCTTCTGTTTCAGAAATATGTATTTGGCATGCCTCCTCCACCGGTGCCAGTGTCATTAGCGTGAGGTTCTAACAAAAGTAAAACCACTGAAATCGTTTGGTGCTAGAATGATTCATTGCTGCTACCATTTATTAACATGACTGTTTAAATAAACTTGAAAAAATCTGTTTGTGTTTATCACATGTAAGATTAATAAGTGGTATTGTAGTAGTAAGGGTTCTAAAGTTCTATTTTATGTCACCAGCTCTATGAAAGTACACTTAGTACCATACATTGGTCTGAAACCTGATTAAAGTTTATGCTAGAAAGAGAAAATACTTGAAGAATGTACATGGATATTTTGTTTAGATGGATTTTTCCTTGGAGGAAAATAAGAATACCTAGGACAGGATAAATTCTGTTCATAGTAGTACTGTTATAAACACTTACGTTCTGCTTTCATAGGTAAGCCAGGAACAGATCCCAATTCTGCAGCGTGGGCAGCTTATTATGCTCACTATTATCAGCAGCAAGCACAGCCACCACCGGCAGCCCCTCCTGGTGGACCAGCTACAACCCAAACTAATGGACAAGGTAGCTGTTGAGTGAAATGGACACATTTCTCATTGCTGGAGGTGTCAATACCCCATTATTTTTTATTATTGCCTTCATACATGGGGTAAATTTATTTTAAGTAGCTGATTTTCTTGGGAAACTATTACTTAGAGCTTTCAGTATTGCTTAATTTCAGCAATAATGAGAGTAATGTATTTATCTTGGAATATACTCCAAAGAAAATTTTGCTGCAACGTGGGTGGACTTAATGACTACATAGAGCAGTCAAAAATAAAAATGTAATGAGCTGAGCTGTTGATTGTCATCTGCTTGAACGGTTGCATCACTTCCAGTGATGGGCAATTACAGTTACAGTTGTGATATTTAGTTGTGTTATTTTAATATTTGTGCCTGGGTGAGGCTTACCACTTGAATTTCAGTATTTTGTATTGCTAGTGGTACACACTTCCTGAATCTTGAAAACATGTCTTTTTTACTAGTAGTTTATATTTGTAGTAGTTTGTACCACAAAGCTTTATAGTGTTAGATTTGAGTGATGCCATGTGGGACTGTTACTAAAAATTTCAGTTGATTATTTGGATTATGTATGAAACATTCTGGTAGTTTTAGTTTGACTGTTTTTAATGTAATTCAGGAGATCAGCCAAATCCAGCACCAGCAGGGCAGGTGGACTACACCAAGGCCTGGGAGGAGTACTACAAAAAAATGGGTAAGTGTGCAGGGTTTTTTTCTCTTCCATATTCATAGTGGAATGTTTTAGGAGACTTGCATATTTTGCTGGATGAGATGGGGTTTTTACCTCAAAAACATAAAAATGTATGGTTGCATGTCTTCTGAACCAAATACTGCTGAGGAACAGACTTTAATTTTGTGTTGTTTTTAGGCATTTCCTGGTACTCAGACTAATAATCAGCTTTACAAAAATGCTTCAAACTTAATGTCTTTGATCATTGGGAAATAATATCTTTTAAATATTGCAGTCTGCGTATTTAAACATATATTTCCCATGTTTTGAAGTTCAGCTTTGATCTATTTTATGTAGCTGTTGTTTTTTGTGTTTGGTAGTTGTTTCCCAGTTCTCTTGAGATTACATATAACTTTTTTGTAACTTGTTTTCTGTGTTTCAGGTTACTGAAGTATCATAATTAGCTTTCATTTATACTGTGACCCTTTTTAAATAGCATTTGCTTTCCAATTCTCTAGAGCTGTGTTTAAACTGTGGGTTATATATTGTTGGTAGGTTTTTTTTATAAAAATGAAATTAATTTGCTGTTTAAGTTGATTATTTCATTGTTTTTTGTATAAGGGAAGAGTGTGTGTTTTATGCACTGGCAGAAGGTGCCATTACCTTTTAAATGATGGTAATGGCCTGCAGGTCATGTTCTGTCCGTGGTGTCCTGATAAGGATACTGTAGTGGTGAAGGTCTGGATACTGAGCACCAGTGGTCTTAGGAATGCCAGTGCTTTCCCAGATATCTCTGACCAGAAATACAGCAGCATCCTGTTTGGGATGTATCTTTGTTTGCTTGGGAGGGTTTGGTGGCTATTTTGCCATCTCCCAACTGCACTCAGTTTTCTCATGCGATATTAAAAGCATTCAGATTTAAGATTAATAACATGCTTGATTCCTCTTAAAGCCTTCCACTGTATTGGTATTTATTTGCTAAGACATAACTCCCTGTATTCTTTATTTTGGCACAGCATAAGTGATGAATTGAACAGAAAATATATAATGATTATTCAGTTCAAGAATTGTATATCAGGCTAGGAAAATTACAACTCCCAAACATGATTTCTAAGATCTTAGGCCTTTCCATTTTTCTTCCTGCTGCTTCATTTAGCTATTTCTTTTCAATTCACTGTCTCTATTAGTTTGGCTCACATTTTAAAATGCAAAGTTGTGGGTGATTTTCACTTGTTTTTTTTAAATAATGTAATTTGTTGGCAGGGGCTCTGCCATCTTCCTAATTTGCTGTCTTGGAAAGGGAAGTCTGGGTTGCACTAGTCTTGCACTTGTTCGGATTAAATAATAGCTAGTTATAAGGTGTTGAGGTAGAGTTTATGGGAGCAATTCCAAAGAAGAGTGTGAGCCAAAAAAATACATTAGGACATAAAAATAGTTGCTCTTAAAATGCAAAATGTAAAAAGTGCCAAGGCAGTCAACTAAGAGGAGGAACACAAGGGCAGTTCTCATTTTAATTTCTTTTTCTAGTTTGGATTGAGTTCTTTGCCTGAACGACAGTTCTTGTTGTGTGGACCTATATAACTTGACTGTAAATATTGAGAACTTTTTGCTGCTGAATCTTGATCTTAATTTCTCTTAAGAGACACTTAAAGAGGAATTCAGTTGGAGTTGATGTAATGCTAAATGGTGGTGATTTTCCCACCTCATTAACAATGTTAAGAAGTAGTAGAAGATCTGATGGGCAGGAAGGTTGTCCAACAGCAAGTTCATGTGGTTTCCAGGCTCTCCAGTACCATTTGTACTTCCTATGACACCATAATCTTCTATCTCCATTAACTTGTGCCAGAGGATGGGGATTACAAGTCTCTTGCTCTTTGATGACTCTGATTTTTCACAGCACAGATAATTTCACCAAACATTGTTACAGATAACTGAACTGAAACTCAGAATTGTTGAGCCCAACCAATTCTGGTTTGGCTGTTGAAAACTTCTGATAATCCTTGTGGCAGGCTTGTGAGAGTAACAGCACTGAGCTGTACAAGTTGCCTGTGATACTGCAGTTTGTGTTCTGAATTTTCTCATACTTAGTCAGGTATGAGTGATCTGAAAGTGCTAAAACACTCCTGAATGTGTCCATGCAAACAATAATACTGTTTTCATAGTGGCTTCCTGCTGGTGTGATATGACTCTGGTAATCACAGAGAACACTGTATTTTCCAGTGAACAGTGAGTTGAAAGTGAGCCTGTTTTCTGCCTCAGAAATACAGTGGCAAAGTCCATCTCTTTTTCAGACCCTTGTTTCAGGTGCTACTGCCTTGAGTAACAAATACTCCAAAAGGTCTCTTATGGGTAACGGTTCCCTTTAAACATGGAGACATATTTTAGTGAGGGATCTATATGTCACTATTGAAATTCGTAAATTTATTGTTTGAAGTCATTCCCATAAACTATGGGCTTGACATACAGTTAAAGGATTCCATAATAATGTAGTGGAAGTGTTTTTAAAGGATTTTTCAGCATTGTAGTGGGAAAAAAGAAACAAAACAGTTTGCTCCTACTAGAATCACTCTTGATAATGTTGAACTGTAAAATCTGCCTTTCCTTTCTCAGCCTTCCTTAAAGGGGAGGCATTCTGTGTTTCTCGTATTTCCTTTGTATGGAGTTTATCAATCTTATCCTTAAGTGTTCCCATTGAATTTTGATATTAACAAGCAGGTGCTGCTTCAGTGCAACTTCTACATTCAAGAGAAGCTCTGAATAAATTGTCGAATTCCATGTGTAGGTTAAGAACTACTCAAAGTTAGGGAAATGGTGCACCTAAAATACCCATTTCAGGACAGAAGTCCAGTTTGACATTTGTGAGTAGATACTAGATTTCCTATATTTGATTTATTACTTGAATTTCAGTGGTGTTTTGACGTAGTTGGCTGAATGTCCAAAGGTTCTTGGGCCATAATGTGCAAAAAATCCCTTTTTTCTGACACTCAGTTGTGCTGATAATAATTTGCACATGCAGTTATTATCTTAAAGTAATTGTGAACTTGGGAAGAGTGTATCCTCAGATAATTTGTAACCATATTAAAGATAATTTTTGTTAAAATAATTTATGAGAAGTGTAAATTGTAAGTTTTATGATGTGATGAATTACAAGTTGTAAAACATGATTGCAGCTCTAAAGCTTTGAAAAACTTTAATTTTTTCTAGAAATTCCTTTATTTTATATGCCTAAATAAAGGTGGCTAGACTTTCAGAACTTACCTACAGTGTAAGTAGAAAAACTAAACTGTAAAGGCAGTTGGAAAATCGAAGGTTGTATTTTGATGGCTTTCAGGATAGTGCTTCACCAAATGCTCACACTTTGTGTTTTTGAGAGGATTGGAAGACTACACGTGTAGGAGTAATGTGAATAGTTGGGATTCTTATGTGAATTTTCTTTGTTAAAGTATTTTCAAAAAACCCAACAGAACAAAATCAGCCTTCTGTCTAACATCCTAGAGAACACTTCAGTAGAATTTTTGATACTCATGTTCCTCAGAACATGGCTCAGTGGTCTTGGATTCAAATAAAAGGTAGGGTGGTTTCAGGTAGGATTGCAGACCTCCAGCCCTCATCCTGTGGAAGCTGTCCCTTTTTGTTCATAGCAGAATAGACAGTCGGGTGCACATTGAATTGTATAAGGCTTGCATTTTGCTTGGGTTTATTTCCTGTAGGGTAATGGGATATGCTGGCTTGTTTTTCTTGGATTTTGGGTGGGGTTTTTTTTCTAGTATCTTAGAAAGAACTTGCAAAGGTGGTGGTTTTTGGTAGTATCCTAATTCTGACTGTAGAACTTTTGATCTGGACAATAACAGGTTAAGAACGTAAATCAAAAGTGTCATAATGCAGCAATAAAAGTTCTTGTTTGGAAGTTCAGGAAACTTCAAATGAAGCACTAAGTATAAAACCCTTCTGCCTGAGTGCCTGCAAGTGTGCATGGGCAGATGCTTAGTGCTTATAAGGTGTTGCTTTGCTTAGAGTCTTCTACATTTTGTAGTGGCAACTGCAAAAAGACCTCTCAGAAATTAGAAAAAAAGTTAGTGGTACCAAGAGGGCTGTATTTGATATTTCTAAAGTTGGGGAAAAAGGAAGTAAAGATGTCTGTGACAAAGCTCCTGTGGAAGAGCAGCATGACTGAAAGGTTGGTGGCAACTTTCTTTAAATGTTTTGCTTGGTTTTTTACTGAGGAGTCCTTATGTATCAGTCTGTCACTGTTAGGCATTTTAGTCTGTCAGTTGATTTTGTTGAAAGGAGCAGTAATTCTGAGCTGTCTGGCAGAGTGTATTTGTACATGCTCCTGTTTCTAGATGGTTGGGACTTCTGCAAAGTGTGGCAGCAAGTTGCAGGACTGTATTCTGTGGTGGCGTAAAGGTTTACAGGAATTATTGCCTTTTTGAAAAATATAACCTGCAATAACCTTGTAATTGCACAAAGGATGCCAGAATTGGGGAAGTATATGAATTGGCATCTGCTGAGCTAATGAATGCGGTCTGTAAAATAAAATTAGTTTAGGTGGATTACAAAATGTTTTGCCTCTTGGTGTGTATTCAAATGCTACTGTTCTTTAGGTCAGCAGGCTTTAAACATGATTCATGACTATGAATCAAGAGGCAGAAAATACTGACCTTGTGGTTCCTCAGTTTTGATTTACATGGGAATCATTACATTAAAGTACTAGAATGAGTGTTTAGGCTGAAAAAAGCAGCCACAAGTTTATTTAAAAGCCTTGGAGGACTATTGCTAGGTGATGTTTGTCAGGCACTGAGAGCTTGAAATTTTCTCATATCTATTGCAATAACAAAGCTGTGTAATTCTAATTACTTGAAGGTCAAGCTGTTCCTGCCCCTGCTGGGGCTCCTCCGGGCGGTCAGCCAGATTACAGTGCAGCGTGGGCTGAGTACTACAGGCAGCAGGCAGCGTACTATGCTCAGACAAGTCCACAGGGAATGCCACAGCATCCTCCAGCACCACAGGTACAGTCTTAAAGTGGTTTTTGGCTGGCTTCCGTCTCAGTGGTTGTAGATTTTTTTTGCATGTCTCCTGCTTTGTTCCTTTGGAGTATGCATCTTTTTTTCTAGCAAAATAGCTATTAGAATAATTAGTAGATGACTTTGTTTACCTGATAACTTGAGTTCTGTATCTATCCATATGTTTGGTGATTGTTTTTTTTTTTTTTTTTAAAGAAGAAAAACTTTCTCCTCCCAGGGTTTTGAAAACCATGCAAGAAGCCACCACCATTTACATTAACCAATTTTTCTTTCTTAAAGGCTTCACTCCTGAGTTAGCTCGATTTAAAGGATTTTCTTTAACTTTTTGTGTATCTCTTATGTATCTCTTCTGCACAGGGCCAATAATAAGAAGTGGACAATACAGTATTTGCTTCATTGTGTGGGGGAAAAAACCTTTGTTAAATGTATGGATGCAGACGCCTTGATGAAGATCTTAATTTTGGTTAAAAAAATAGTGTTTTTGAAAATGTACAAAATATCTATCACTACTGATAGGAGGTAATATTTCTGTGTAGAAATGAAAAAATGGTTTGTTTTTAGTATTAGTGTAGATGTACACATTCCAGCAAATGTATTTGCAATTATATGGTCAATGCTTTGTGATATAAATGTACTTTTTCAATGTATACTTTATCACTTTTAAAATGCCTGTTTTGTGCTTTACAATAAATAATATGAAACCTCCTGTGTCGGTAAGTTGGATATGTGGGTATATGCAGAATTATAGGATTGATTTGCAACGCTGAATCAAGGTACCTGTACACAAATGAGTTGGGTTTTTTTCCCCCCCCATAAACCTTGTTGAGTTTAAAATCTTGTCATTAGCATGTTTTTCCCCTCTTGCAGAATAGCTGTAGATGGAGGATCTCTTTCATTCATTGTATTTTGCTGCCTAGCACCAGTAATCTTGATACCTTAATTTTCTTTCTACTTGATTAAAACTGCATGTGTTTAAGAAGATGATCTTTTGGCATACTTCCATTGCATTAACAGTGAAATTTCCTTTTATACATGACCACTGTTTCAGACCTGTGCAGCTGCTATAACAGATAACTTTTGTTTTTAATTGAATACTTCAAAACTGTTCCTGCATAACTATTTTATGGATTTTTTCAGACTAGTTATAAAGCTTATTTTAACTGTAATGTGCTTAAGCCTTCAGTTTAAAGTAGTCCACTTCAAAATTCAGTGTAGAAAAGTCAATGTGGTAATGCATAGTAGTTAAAAAATTGCGTCTGTCCTTAAAACGCTGTTTTGTTTGAGTGGTGGGAGTGGTTGAGAACTTCCTGCAGAGCAGATAACTTCTCTTTTTGTAAATATTCAAGTATTTGAATCAACTGATTATTTTTTTATATATACTTGAAACTTCTTATTGCTCTAATGCTCATACTAAAAAGCTGATTCTCTTGAAATCCTATGTTTGCTCTTTGCATATTTATTGGCTCTTTGCATATATTAGACTACATGCACTACAGTCTGTCTTGCCATTGTCTGTTGAAGTGCAGGTTTGATCCAGCCAGTATAGAACTAGCTCTATAGGGGTGAGGAGGACTGTGCTGTGTATCATCCTTGATTGTTCCTTCAAGGAGCATTGCACTGTAAGTACATCAGAATGACAAATTGATGAACTGCAACAGTATCTTTTTGTCAATGTTCCACATAATGCAAATGCTGTACTTGTGTGATATTATGTTGGAATACAGTGCTGGTATCTTAGGAAATCATAATTGCTTCTTAATTCAGAAACGTAGGTTTGCTTATATATACATACACATAATCTGAGTTTTGTGGGTAAGTATTCCTGAAACTTTTAGCAATAGCTAAAGAAAATCATGTTTCTGTTTATCTGAGTGCGAGTTTTTTTCATTAGTGCTCCTGAGACAGCTGTCATTCAGTGTTTTAAAGTATGCATATCGTAACATTGAAGTCTTTGGAACCACTTGTTAGACAGAGTTGTCTTTGTCTTCAGATAGTTTGCGGCTATGTAGTGATGTAGGTATGTTTTAAATAATTCTATAACTGTTAATTGCTTTAATTTTTGGAACACCATGTTGTTGCTTTGAGAATAAAATTTTTTAGGGTGGCTGCACAGAGAAGTAAAAGTTAAGGCTTGAAAACTGAAGTAGTTTTTTCAGGTAATCAGCAATGTATGTATTGTGCTGTAGAAATAGAAGGAATTATTTTTATCCCTTTTGAAATTAGGACTTATGCTGGTAGCTTGAAAAAGGCTAGGACAGTATTTGCTATCTTTAGTGTAGGGTATTAAGTTTAATAGTTCAGGTATTTTGCATGGTATTTTGTAGATAACCTTACAGAATGGTGCATTTATTATGTACTAAACTGAGCAAAATTAAATTCACTGGATTCTTTATCATTCACAAAATGGAGGCTGTTGATTTTGATTCATTTTAAGGTATAAAATCTTTATTAATTGCAAACAGTGCAATTATTTATACTTCACAGTGCCTTCCCAGACCTTCCACCTTAGGTTCTGCTGCAAAAAAGCAACAGGTAAGCACAACCTAAGGAAGTATATAAATTAATATATTTCAGTACATTAATGTTGTCCCTGTGAGATCTTTGTGGTTGTGTATTGAAAAGCAATCTGCTGCTTCCCCAAATGCATTGTTACTCACGGTTCCATTTGAGTGGAAAATCTTAAGATTTTAAACAACTGTTTATATTTCTAGGTAAATATGTTTTTGGTTTTTTTGTTGTTTTTTTTTTAGAAAAGATTATTAGATTGCAGTAATTGAACTTGATCAGAATAAGTAATTTTTGTTATTTTACCTCAAATAGATAATTGTTGCAATTAAAGAATCAAAACCTTTAAAATATGCAGGAATTGCTTCGGTTAGAAATGTCAACAGCCTTCACAAATGTTTTTTTATAATAGGGCACTATTCCCACTTAAACCATAAGACCTAAATGTAAAGAATGACTTCTTGTTGTTATCACTGAACTTGATAACTTGTCTTACAGTTATAGTGTGTTAGTGGAATCTTTAGATAACTTAGTTTGCTTATTCATACTTGACATGGTAGGAAAAGAGATTATGGAGTTTGAGATGGGTATGTTTTAACTGAAAAAGCATGAGCACCAGTTAAATCTTAACAGTACAGCAAATAATATTTTTACCGCTCTAGCAGTTAGTGTATCCTGTTTCTTGATACTTTTAACTGAATTGCTGAATATTTTGATAGTATAAAATGTTAAATGTCTTACAGATGGTCTGGTACAGGTTTTTGTTCTGAGCTTTTGTTGTTGGTTTTTTTTTAGCTTAACATAAAGCAGCATCTATTTGGTTTTTTTGTTCATTATTCTGTTTCTAAAATGTGCTGCTCCTCTTTCAAAAGTCCTGCTTATCTGTACATCAAAGAAAAATATTCAAAAATACTGCCTTCATTTTCACACACAGTGCTGAAGATGCTGCAAGCACCAAATCATAGCTCATAGAATCAGGTCCTGAGATAGTTACTACCAGTAAAGAGGAATCCTTTGAGTGTATGCCATTGGTGAGCCGATGAGCATGGACCATAGAAGGGCTCCATGTAGAAGGTAAAATTGGCAAAAGCATAACAGATTTGAAATGTATCCCATACATAATGATGTAGGGTATAATTTTTGTTTTGATCACTTTTCATTCTTTAAAGTATTCTTTGTTTGACCATGAATGTTCCATAATCTGTTAAGTTTTTTTAACTGTGATTTAATAATATAAACCATCTATTTTACTTTATATTCTTCTAAACAGCCAAGCTAATTTTTGAACTGAATGAATAGTTGTGCTTCAGTTTCTCAAGCCACTTAGTATTTCATCTGTAGCTTAACATGTAACTTCATTTTTGACGTGAGAAGAGGGGTAGGTGTGTACCGTTTGGGTTTTGATACTGTGAATTTAGTGTGGGGGTGAGTCATTTGTTCACTTCCTTTTTACATGGTACTTTTTCCTTCAACTGAAATATCTTCAACAGTCTTCCAGTTATTAATTTAGCCTGTGGAAGGAGATAGAGAAGAAAAAGCAGTGTATTGGGATGTTGCTAGTGTGTGGAAGGTGAGATGTTCTTGTGAGTAGCATTTGAGGTGTATTGGCTTTCTCACTGCTGGGCTTACAGGCATGTGATTACTGCAGAGCACAGTGTTTTTTTTCCAACTCTGTCTCCAAACTCATAGTTCCTGGGACAACAGTAGATTATTGGAGTTACCCCAGTAGCCAGAGATAACAGGACTTCCGTAGTAATGCAGTGAACTTGTCCGAAAGGTGTCTTAAGGTGTTTCCTTGCTTACCCCACTCTCACCCCTTAGTGTCCCACAAGGAATGTGAAGAACAAGAAAGGTTTTGAAGGGAAGCATAATGTTCCAAGTAGGAAAAGCATTTTCATATCACTTTCTGCAGCCTGTACTTTACTAGGACATGGAATAAAATACCGGGTGGATGTTCTTTAGTGTAGCTAAATTACAAGTCATCTGTTTCACTAGTCCAGGCAGACAGGATCATGATTCACTTGCACAGCCTATCTTGAAGCATTTCATCTTTTTACTAGTGGTGTTTTTTATTGGATGGTAGAAACTGTTTCTCCCCTGTTCTCTTCCAAAGTGATTCTTAAGTTTTCCATTGCATGCTAAAAGCTTTTCCATTTTGCTTTTTTTTCTGGAAGTGGGGGGAGGAAGGGAGGACTGGGCTTTTCAGAAAGCATACAATTGACAGGATTCCCTCTTCCCTAGTAATAGCTTATGAAACTCTTGTGTATGCACAAATATTTCTCTTGCGTGCATGTGAAATGCCTTTTCGTCCTGAGAAAAGTGTTCTCTGCAGAAACTACCCGTGTGTAAACAGAAGATTGGCTTTAAAAGGCAACTGTGATGGGAACAGTGTCTTAGGGAGATGCAGCTTGGACTTGAGGTAAATTGAATGCTTTACAAAAATGTGGTTTTGAGCTTGCATTCACATTGTATGTAATATGGGTACACGTTAACTGTATAATGGTTTTTGTATGGTTTTCTCAATAAATGTAAACTGATGAATAATAATAGCAATGTTTTTGTCTTTTTTATGCTCCTACCCCTGCTTTTGTTATTTTGAAATAACAGCTTCAGAGGAAAAATATTTTAGCAACCTGTACTTCTGTGAATGAGTATCACCCACTTCCACAAGAAAGGAAGTAAAATATTTATGTGGCATTTAGAGTAAATAGTAATTCAAAACATCATGCAGCTTGTTACCATTTTTTTGTTGAGGCAGAAGAGTGACTTTCCATAGGTAACTGTACAAAGAAAGTCAGCAGATTCAACCACAGGAAAATTTCTTTTTGAAAAGACTGCCTAAATTTAACTTACTGCAGCTTATCCTGCTATACACATCTACTTTAATTTAAAACGTGACTATTTTGCCTTAAGAGGACGATGTTTAGAGACAACGCAGGAAATTTATTGCCATAAGATGGAGAAAATAAACACTTCATGAAAATAATTTTCTTAAAGCTTGTGTTTTACCAGCTTAAAATATGAGCCAATCATAGATGTCATCACCTGCTTCCGTGTCATTTAATCAATGAAAAAATTACAAGTTTTACAAGCAAGTGTTGATACTTTGAAGACTACTACAAACCTAAAGGGAAGTTGTTTTTATTTGAGGTGGTCATCTGCATAAGCTGATCAGAGCAGAACAGTTTCAATGCAAGTCCATTTTAAAACAAAAGAAGTAATGCTCCTTGAAGCAGTGGTGAGCTGTTACATCATCTTTTATTCTTCAAAAATAGTACACTTGGTTATTTGAAAATCATCAATAACTATTTCCTTTGCCAGTTCTGTGCCTCTGGGATAAAGTAAAACAGCTTTAAATACTCAGTGCTCATGCAAGATACACCAATAGATTGACACTACTACACAAGTTTCCAGATGGTGTATTCAGCTTTATTGCATTATGCAACTGTTGGTCTTGAGATGCTGGAGCACTACGATAATTCAGCTTTTTCCTTTAGTTGATCTTTCATACATTGATTTCTTCATTTTAGCCTTTGATGCTAATTTTTGCATCGAGTAGGGAACTCTCACAATTTGAAGGGTATTCTTATCTGATGCAGGAATGACAAATTAATGCACATCCTTGCTTTCTTTAGTTGGCCCCATCAGAGAAAGAGATAATGCAGTAAGAAAGTTGAGGGGAAGAAAGATTCCAGCTAAAGTAGAGCATTAGTAGTCATCAGCTAGAAGACAGAAAAAGGGTTAAGAGAGACAGGTAGTTAGAATCTCATAACAGGAAAGATGCAAGAAGACTGAGAATTAAGCAAATGAAAATGCTAGCTCTTACTTTCAATGGTGAGAATACAGGTGCTAGCAGCTGAACCTCTGTTGTTAACTGCTTTACACATATATTCCCCTTCATCTTCTGGGAAGGTTTCTGGCAAGTAAAGGCAGTAAGTTTCTCCTCTTTCAATATATTGATAGTCCTCAGAGTCCTGCAACATTTCCCCTTCAAACCACCATGTAACTTCAGGTTTTGGTTCTCCAGTAATTTTAACTGTAAATCTCACTGGCTCGCCATCAACAACTGATGTGTTTTTCAGTGACTTCTTGAACCAGGGAGCTCCAGATCGAGCTTGATCCTCATCTTCACAAGTAGACCCATTAATAATGCTTCCCTCTTCGTCTTCTTCCTCTTCCCTTTTCTGTTTTAAAATAAGTTGATTTAGAACATTCAAAGTGGCAATAGCACTATGACTGTTAGTGATACATAGTTGAGTACAAGTTATTGTGTTTCTGAGAAGGGGAAATTCCACATCTGTCCTCACTACATAATGCCCCCAATCTGGATGTGCCACAGACAGTAAAATGCATTTTAATGAGGCTGGAATGTTGGTGTGGAATACAGGCATGAATGTAGATTCCATTTTTAGGTTATTCAGGGGTTGTCATGACCTTTCTTTGCAGTGTCTCATACTCTTCTGCAAGTGTTCAGGCCAGGTCAGATGGAGCTTTGAGAAACCTGATCAAATGGGAGGTGTCCCTCCATATATCAGGGGCTGTATATGATCTTTATGGTCCCTTCAACCCAAACCATTCTTTGATTTCATGGGAAGTATGTGAAAACACCAAAAACAATTTTACATTATTGCAACAATTCCTAGCACTTGCTAGAAGGGGTAAAATATTTCTTTTATATTTCTGGTAGTGTTGCCAACAGTGGTAATTAACAGTGATAAGCTAAGATAATGGCACTTATGACTGGAGAATATTATTTTGCAATTTACCTTCTGTAATGCTGCATCAATTTCTTTTTGTTCAAACTGCATGCGTAGTAATTTCTGTTCCTCAATCCTCCTCTGCTCCTCTTCTTCTCTGGCTCTTGCCATTTGCTCAAAACGAGCCTTCATGTTTACTTTGTTAGTAAATGGAGCCTCAGATTTCTTGGCTGGTGTCACATCTACGTTGTCATCCTTGGGGAAAAAACAATTAAAAACAGGACTTAAATATTNGATGTTTAGAGACAACGCAGGAAATTTATTGCCATAAGATGGAGAAAATAAACACTTCATGAAAATAATTTTCTTAAAGCTTGTGTTTTACCAGCTTAAAATATGAGCCAATCATAGATGTCATCACCTGCTTCCGTGTCATTTAATCAATGAAAAAATTACAAGTTTTACAAGCAAGTGTTGATACTTTGAAGACTACTACAAACCTAAAGGGAAGTTGTTTTTATTTGAGGTGGTCATCTGCATAAGCTGATCAGAGCAGAACAGTTTCAATGCAAGTCCATTTTAAAACAAAAGAAGTAATGCTCCTTGAAGCAGTGGTGAGCTGTTACATCATCTTTTATTCTTCAAAAATAGTACACTTGGTTATTTGAAAATCATCAATAACTATTTCCTTTGCCAGTTCTGTGCCTCTGGGATAAAGTAAAACAGCTTTAAATACTCAGTGCTCATGCAAGATACACCAATAGATTGACACTACTACACAAGTTTCCAGATGGTGTATTCAGCTTTATTGCATTATGCAACTGTTGGTCTTGAGATGCTGGAGCACTACGATAATTCAGCTTTTTCCTTTAGTTGATCTTTCATACATTGATTTCTTCATTTTAGCCTTTGATGCTAATTTTTGCATCGAGTAGGGAACTCTCACAATTTGAAGGGTATTCTTATCTGATGCAGGAATGACAAATTAATGCACATCCTTGCTTTCTTTAGTTGGCCCCATCAGAGAAAGAGATAATGCAGTAAGAAAGTTGAGGGGAAGAAAGATTCCAGCTAAAGTAGAGCATTAGTAGTCATCAGCTAGAAGACAGAAAAAGGGTTAAGAGAGACAGGTAGTTAGAATCTCATAACAGGAAAGATGCAAGAAGACTGAGAATTAAGCAAATGAAAATGCTAGCTCTTACTTTCAATGGTGAGAATACAGGTGCTAGCAGCTGAACCTCTGTTGTTAACTGCTTTACACATATATTCCCCTTCATCTTCTGGGAAGGTTTCTGGCAAGTAAAGGCAGTAAGTTTCTCCTCTTTCAATATATTGATAGTCCTCAGAGTCCTGCAACATTTCCCCTTCAAACCACCATGTAACTTCAGGTTTTGGTTCTCCAGTAATTTTAACTGTAAATCTCACTGGCTCGCCATCAACAACTGATGTGTTTTTCAGTGACTTCTTGAACCAGGGAGCTCCAGATCGAGCTTGATCCTCATCTTCACAAGTAGACCCATTAATAATGCTTCCCTCTTCGTCTTCTTCCTCTTCCCTTTTCTGTTTTAAAATAAGTTGATTTAGAACATTCAAAGTGGCAATAGCACTATGACTGTTAGTGATACATAGTTGAGTACAAGTTATTGTGTTTCTGAGAAGGGGAAATTCCACATCTGTCCTCACTACATAATGCCCCCAATCTGGATGTGCCACAGACAGTAAAATGCATTTTAATGAGGCTGGAATGTTGGTGTGGAATACAGGCATGAATGTAGATTCCATTTTTAGGTTATTCAGGGGTTGTCATGACCTTTCTTTGCAGTGTCTCATACTCTTCTGCAAGTGTTCAGGCCAGGTCAGATGGAGCTTTGAGAAACCTGATCAAATGGGAGGTGTCCCTCCATATATCAGGGGCTGTATATGATCTTTATGGTCCCTTCAACCCAAACCATTCTTTGATTTCATGGGAAGTATGTGAA
>VZTN01020346.1:0-17394 GCA_013400515.1 Erpornis zantholeuca | reverse complement strand
CCAGGTCCAAACCTCCTGGTCTAGGTCCAAACCTTAAGGTCAGTTTGTCCTGGCTTCCCAGGATATCCAGTCATGGTTTCTTCCCTTCATCAATGGCCTCGCATCCTCCCTCTCTTTGTGGCAAATGGAGTAAGCATTGAGGGGTATAAATATTGTTCAGCAAGCAGCCCTTAATAAAATCTTTTCTTAATCCTTAAGTCCTGATTCAGAGGGCGGTGAAGCACTGGAACAATTTGCCTAAAGAAATTGTGGATGTCCCATCCCTGGAAATCTTCAAGGTCAGGTTGGATGAGGTCCTGAGCAAACTGATCTAGTGAATGGCATCCTTGCCCATGTCAGGGTGATTGGAACTAGATATTATGCTAATAAAATCAGAAGAGGATAATGATAAGTAAAATAAAACTTTAAAAACTCCTTCCCTTCATCCTTCCCTTCTTCCCAAGATCTACCTCCTCCCCTAGTGGTACAGGGAGATGTGAATGGGGGTTATGGTCAGTGATCACCTGTTGTTTCTTCTGCTGCTCAAGGAGAGGAGTCATTCCCCTGCTCCGCCCTGAGGTCCCTGCCTCTCATGGGAGACAGTTCTCCGTCAATTTCCCCAACATGCATCTCACAAGCAACAGATCTCTGCAAAGTGAGTCCTTCCCTCAAACTGCTGCAGTATGGGTCACTCTTCCATGGGGTGCAGCCCTTCAAGGGCAAGCTGCTTCAGTGGGGGCTCCTCTCTCCATGGGCCTGCCATGGTTTCAAAGCCTCCTCTCTGGCATCCACCTGCTCAGGAACAGGTCTTCTCCACGGGCTATGGGTGAATCTCTGCATCTGCATGGACTTCCGTGGGCTCCTTCACAGCTCCTTCAGCATGGCCTTCACTATGGGCTGCAGAGGAATCCTAGCTCCGGTGCCAGGAGTACTTCCTCCCCCTCCTTCTCCACTGACCTTGGTGTCTGCAGAGTTTCTCCTCTCACATGTTCTCACCCCACTCTTCACTGGCTGCAATTACAACTGTGCAATATTTTTTTCTTCTATTTAAATATGTTATCAACAGAGGCATTACCATCATTTCTAATTGGCCCAGCCTCTACCAGCAGCAGGTCTGCCTTTGGAGCAGCCAGGTATTGTCTCTGCTGGACACGAAGGAAGCTTCTAGAAGCTCCTCAGAGAAGCCTGTAACCCTGGCACAACCAAAGGTTGAACATGCAAATCCAATACAACAAGTCATCTTGCAGATCTTAATTTCAGTTTTGCTATATAAGAAGAAGAGGGAGGCAATCATCTCCTCTTCGTGATCGTCAATGACAGTGATAGAAATACTCAAGAGTATTGCCTCTCTCTACCAGCTTACTGAAATAAGCAAACTGGGTCTAAAACATGATGGATTACCCTGCAACTGCATCTCTTCAATGATCTCTTTCTAAAGAGAAAAGCCAAGGAGTGATCTGAATAATTTCCATGAGAACAGTTACAGGAGTCCATTGGTATTATGGAGAATTCTTGGGGTTTTTATTAGGAAAAGATGATTGAAATAATTCTTTCCTTTGAACATATCCAGTAGTTACTTGGCAGCCAAAATGGCTGTTGGTGCAGCATTGAATAAACTGCAGCTCCCACCTGTACTTTACAAATGCTGTCTGTCTGCAAAAGATGTGGTTTTGAAAAATCGGCCATCTCTTCCCCACTAGCTCATGTGCTGTCAGAGTAATGGCCATGACATTCTCAATATTGTCAGCAATAATGCTCCATTGACAAAAAGAAAAAAGAATGAGGGCACACACAGCCCCAGGCCTGATAATATTTGCCTTATTGCCCTCCATAACATAACACATGATGTGTACAGTTCTGGTGTTGCCCTTTCTATGAACAAGTGCTTTGGGGAAGCTCACATAATCTTCTGCATGACTGAGTAGGCACCAGTAAAGCAGCTTCCTTGCTCCTACCTGTCAGTCAAACCAATCTGAAATTCGATTTAGATTAACCCTGTAAGCAAAATTATGCTTTGCTACTGTAAAATGTGAAAAAAATCCAAACAAACAACCACAACCAAAAAAAAACCAAAAAAAAATCCAAAAAAACCCAACAAACAAAACATAACAAAAAGTTAATTACTTCAACTATAACATTCCCGGTAAGAAGAGACACATGTAAGAAAGCAACTGCAAATTTCATCGTTCTGGTATCTTCCCTCTTGACTTCATTTTAATTGCCTAGGGTGTTTTTGCAAACTTTCAGCTTCTTAAACCAAAGAGAAAGTAAAAATTTTGGCTGGTTATGGGTTGTCTGGTTTTCCAAAGGGCTTCTTCTTAGTTGTTTTTTACTTTGTACAGCGTGGTGGGTGGAAATCTAAGCGTCTGAATGTAGCTGAGCCTGCTTTCAGAACGGAGCAGTGCTTTTCCCAGGGCTTGCAGGTAATGTGTCATCATGCCAGAAATCGGCACCATGGCATCTGGGGAGAGCTGTCAGGCAGTAGGAGCCACACACCACCAGAGGGTGCCAGTTACTTCCATAAGCAGGGAAATAAACACGTCAGGTAATCTCTGGAACAGCCTTGTCAGGTAAATGCTACATTATTTACGGAGTAGATGTGTTCAGAAGGTTGTGCTGGGCATTACACTGACCATCAAAAGCCTCAGTGTGAGCCCTGGCATTAGCATAAAGCCATGTGAGCCGCAGCATGCAGCACACAGCTCTGCGATCAAGCGCAGTGTGGCAAATGCCTCTGGGTGCAAGCACAGAGACAAGATCAGGTGTGTGGTTAGAATGACAGCCTGCTAGACCTGTTTGAAAGCATATGTTGTTCCACAGCCAGGAGACCTGCAGGCAAGCAGGTGAGTAACAAGGTGTGAGGGCTCGAGGATGTGTTAGGAGTTGTTTCCTTGCAGAGCAGGCAGCAAAAAGAAAGGGTAGCATTTTAACTGTGCTATGCAGAAAGTTTGGTCATGTCTGTATGCATTGACCTCTGCGTGGATGAAATTTAAAAGAGTGTGATGGCACAGGAGGTCTCCTTTTCAAAGAGCAATGAATTTGATAAGGATCTTCCCTATCCCTTTCCTCTGTGCTACTGTTCCTTCTTTATCCCTTCTGCAAATGTTCCCATAATAAACAGCTTTTGTGCTCCTCTGAGCCCCTAAAAAATCCACTAGTAAGAAACAGAGAAAATCAGACAGGATTGTGGGTAATAATATTGAATGAACAATTATGAATTATGAGCATTTTAAAGTGCTAGCAATCAGAGTTCTACAATATTAAACCAGCCTGTGTTCTAGCAATTTGAATTTTTGTTTGTTTTATTTACACAAGATTTACTCTGGGCTGAAAGAATCTGTAATATTCAAGCAGACTGAAAAACAGACTGGTGGTCCTATTTTGTTTATTCCCTTTTTTGGAGGGGTGGGGTTGTGGTGGGTTGACCTTGGCTGGCTGCCAGATGCCCACCTAGCTTCTCTCTCTCCCTCTCTGCCTACTCAACAAGACAGGTAGAAAATATCGTGGAAAACTCATGCATTGTCCTCAAGAACAGGGAGACTGCTTTCTGATTAATGTCACCAGTAAAACAAACTCACCTTGGGAAAGATTAATTTATTGCCAATTAAGGATTGAATAGGACAATAAGAAATGAAGACAAAAACTAAAACACCTTCCTTCCATCCCTCCTCCCTGCCAGCATCAACTTCATTCCTTCAGTCCTTACTCCAAACTTCATCCCCCACTGTGGCGCAGGGTGATGGGAAACTGGGGTTATAGTTAATCCATAACAGCTTCTCTCTCATTCTCCTTCCTCCTCATGCTGTTCCCCTGCTTCAACCAGGTCCTTTCACAGGCTGCAGCTTCCTTCAGGGCATGTATACCTGCTCCAGCGTGGTATCCTCCCCAGTGAGAATATCTGCTTCATCATGGTCCTCTCTGGGGGTTGCAGAGAAATCTCTGCTCCAGTGCCTGGAGCACCCTCTCTCCCTCCTTCTTCTCTCACCTTGGTATTTGCAGGACTGTTTCTCACACATTTTTCTCACTCCTCTCCCTCAACTACTTCACAGCATTATTTACCCTTTCTTAAATGCATGTTCTCAGAGGCACCCCAACTATGGCTGAGGTGTTCAACAGTGTCCTGGAAGTGGGTGGGTTGGAACAGATTGTGTTCCATGTGGGAGGCCACCCCTGGCAGCTCTTCCCAGCCCTGCCAGTGCCTGGGCACCTGTACCAAATACAAGGGCTTAGGGAAAAACTACAGCATTTAAGATGAACAGGGAAATGAAGAAAAGACTGAAGGAGGAGGGGGCATCTATTGAGTTAAATAAGAGGCTGAAGTTTCAGGGCTGAAAGAGGGAGCTGGAAGCTGTACAGCAGGGCACTTGGGTCTAGCAGTTCACCAGAAAGGTTGCACTGTATCCAGAGCTCTGGAAGAGTTTGCTAAAGGAGAGAGGGACAGCCAACAAATGAAAACACTTTACAGGCAGAGTAATGAATAATGCACTTATTATTTCATTTTTTCGGAGGGATTATTTTCCCGAAAGAAATATCATAATCAGCTTGGGAGAAAGATAGAGCAAGAACAAGTGGAAATGAATTTAAATCAAAATTTCACAATGTCCTGTGGCATCCTATTGTTACAGAAATTTAATAATTAGCTTTACATTTTCACCATGAGATTCTTTTGTGTTTTACCTGAATGCACATAAATTAATTTATGTGCCCACTCGCATCCCATGCCAAACCACTGTCTGACCCAAGATAATGTTATTGACATCTTCTCCACTTTCCAGCAATTTAGTTTCTTCCCAGACAACAATGATAAATCAATTAATTGTCTAGTGATTTAGTTTTAGAAAGGTTAAGAGCTGCAGGAAACCAAATGTGTCTGTGATAAGTAGGAAAAGTCATTCTTGGGATTGTTAGTGAGTAGCTTTGACAGTAATGAAAGCACAGCTGGGAAAGATGCTCACCTTTGTCCACTACAGTGAACTATCTAAGATATCACTACTTTAACTGCAAAATTTGCCCTGTTTTAAATGTGGTAGGACATTTTACTGGATTAAAGTTAAACCACAATCCTCTGCTGAATCTAGGTCAAAATGATGATTGGAAGGCACTTGCCATGACTAATGTGTTTGTGTCACGTTCCCCTCTGCCTCCAGCTCCGCAAAAGGTGTTGGGTGTTCCCCTGCAGCTGCCTCTGCTCAGAGCTGGCCAAGCAGACAGAGGAGAAAACATTGCATTAGAATACAATTGTCTGTGTGTAGGGAAATGTTAACTCTTATGCCTCTCCAAAGCGTTGTAAGTGCCCATTAGTGAGGAAGTCAAGGAGTCAGTTGTTCACTGCAGTGGTTGTGTGGCAGACTCTGTAATGTGATCCATCCCTCATTTCCTCTTAAATCCCTATCAGATCTGGAGTTCATGTGCTTGGGTATGCTATCAGGAAATATATAAGAGACAATACCTGCAGAAGTAGTGACTCACCTGACTGTCCTGAATCTTCATATTCGTTAGGTACCGGATTCCAGAATCTATGTATTTTGCAACTAAAATGGTGACTGTTTATATGTAAGTTTCATCCTGTTTCTACTACACATGAAAATTACTAATTTTCAGATTTTCTTTACTGTCTTTGGTATGATGTAAATTTCTTTAGGCTAGTAGAAGTGTGACAGAATGAATCAGACAGATTTTGGCAGAAAATTGCCTGTCTGGTTTTGCATGGCACTCCCAAGGCACTGAGTGTAGGTTCATTCACATCACACAAAGCCTTGTCTTTGAGACAAGGAGGCCACATGAGAGACCTGAGGGAAATTCCAAAATGATCTTTGATGTCAATGGGGTATATAAGAGTTCCTGAAGATCTTTTGGGGGATGGAAAGTGATTTTAAGTAGATCACCCATGACTTCTGACCTGACAGGAGTGCTCAAAATGTCGTATGGAGGAGTTGCAGGCTGATTTCAAGAGATTGTCAGTTCAGTCGTGGGTGAGATTACACATGGAAAAGCATGCCATCCTCCAGTGTTAATGAAATTCCTTTGGTGTTCGTGGAAAATATGGATATTGGTGAATGGCAGTATCTGATCATTATTTGTTTTCTATTTCTGATGCCCTTTTAATATAAACAGTACAACGTAGTAGGCCACCAGGAGAGGTAATACGTATCTTTTCCCTCTCTATACATATTTAGATTATGTTCATTCCTTAAATACTGTGTCAGGCAGAGCCACTTGAAAGTGAGATTGGTCCTTGCCATCTGTGTCTACTGATCCAGGTCAAATACAGAAGAGAAAAGAAAATGCAAGCAATGTTGGGAAGAACTAGAGGAAGGGCAGTTTGAACAGCAGGAGTGCAAGACTGCTGAGAAGAGAAGGGAGATGT
This sequence comes from Erpornis zantholeuca, assembly GCA_013400515.1. NCBI lineage: Eukaryota > Metazoa > Chordata > Aves > Passeriformes > Timaliidae > Erpornis > Erpornis zantholeuca. The sequence goes on along the minus strand of VZTN01020346.1, from coordinate 11,048 downwards.
CAATTTTGATGAAGAAAGAAGAGCTTCTAAAACCTCACTTTCTAAGGTGGGCAGAGTTTGCTGCAGCACAGAAGGTTACTGAGTGACTCAAACCAACTCAAACCAAGACTGGAAGCAAGATAAACTTGCAAAGACATATGAGGCAGTGGATGATTTGGGTATAAACCCTTTTATCCACATTGTGGTTGCCCAAATCACTTTGAATTTTTTTTGTTAAAATTTGCTACTTGATTTATAGTCTAATAAAAATGTGCTTTCAGAACTTGTCCCTTATAGGGAGCCCTCTGTATAAAATGATCTGGACATGAGAACTTCTGAGAGAGCTCAGAAGTCCACCACAGGCTCTTAGGACAACTGTTGTTTATGATCTTCCTCTCTGTCTATCTGAACTTTGCCTGTGTTTTGTCTACATAGCTTTCATATCCACTTCCTTATTTTCATTGAAATGCCCATGAAATTGCTCCTGTTGATGTTACACATCAGCTGTCAGTTGCATTGTCAGCATACATCCAGTTGATATCACAGACACACAGTGAGACGTCCATCAGCACTTGAAACCAAATAACTGATATTTATAACAAGTTGCAAAAAAACCCCTAGTGCACTCTTATTGGTGTATATGAATTATCTGTTGACTTGTCTGAAAACTCAAGAAGACAGTGTTCTGTATACAACTACATTTACTTCCTAGTAATTAAGATATTCCTTTATACATAAATAAATAAATAAATATATGTGTGAATATATATATATATAAAATGTAAATTTTGAAGATCTGAGGTAATTCTACAGTGCAAACCAAGCATAATTTTCTAAGAACCTGAATCTATATTTGCTCAGGCACAAGTGACAAGTGGATAGAGAATATCATAATTTATTTATAGTCCTCTCCATATATTTAGATAGCTCTGAATAAAACATATTCATTTAAGTTTATAGAATTAAGTCTGTCTTCAGGTACTTAATCAAAAGTTTGCATGAAGAAAAAATAGGCATAAAGATTAAATATTACATGTTATTTTTTGCCAAAGTTTTTGGTGTTTATTTCAAAGTAAAGCAATAAAATAAAACCACAAAAATTGCAATTACATCTAGAAATAAGTTAGAAAGGTTTCAGAGTTTTTGTTTTATGTAAAAGTAACTTTAATTATCCAAAGGCCTTGATTTAAAGAAAGGATAATTTAAAGTTTCAAACACCAGAGATGCATTTTAGGCCAAATGCAAAAAATGTAGCACAAAATGTAAATATATTTATGTAATGTGCTCATAAATGATTCAGTGTTTAGACACCAATCTAATTTTGTTTAAACTGTACCACTTTATTGTAGGCTACAAAATTTTGGAGTTTGAATTAAATTAATGGGCAATATAGCTTATGGGTGAGTTTTGTTTTCTTAGTTTTGGTCTCTGTTATTTTTTCATTGTGGGGACAAACTTAGCTTTTGGGGGAGGAAAAAGTAAAAAGGAAGAGAGAATGATCTTCCTGAATAAACCTCTGTTCCTGAATTTCTCTCTATATGACAATCTATAACTTTATAATTTAAGTGGGGTAATTCCCCACTTAAAGCAGATGTTCTAGCTTTGTCTTTTGTCTCTTTTGTATACTTAGAATTTTGGGGGTGGATGGGACAGGGAATATTAGCCTTTAGCAAATAAAACTGGAGATGTTGACAAACTGGATCGATGGGCTGAGGACAGTGAGGTATGAGGTTCAATAAGGCGAAGGTTTTGGTCCTGCACTTGGGCCACAACCCCCCTGCAGCGCTACAGGCTGGGGCAGGAATGACTGGAAAACTGCCCACTGGAAAAGGACTTGCAAGTGTTGTTGGACAGCCTGCTGAACATGATCCAGCAGTTGGCCAACAGGGCCAATGGCCTGTATCAGGAATGGTCTGGCCACCAGGAGCAGGGCAGCGATCACGCCCCTGTATTCTGCACCAGTGATGTCATGCCTTGAGTATCGCGATAAATTCTGGACCTCTCACATCAAAATGTACTGGAGTGAGTCTAGAGAAGGGCAATGAAGCTGGTAAAGGGTCTAGAAAGCATGAATTAGAAGGATCTGCTGAGGGAACTGTGATTCTGAGAAACTAAACTTCTCAAAGTACTGTCCAAACAGATGTGATAGTAATGAAAATAAATGGTGAATGGATTGGTTCAATTAATGCCATGGTTCTCTGCAGGTAAGTGTGATCTGCTGTCTGTTTGCCTGTATACCAGTCTCAGGGCAGCCCAAGATTTTGAAGGGACACATGTTTTGCAAATCTCATCTATTGTACAGATATAGAGTGCCAGATTGTCCCTGAGAGAAAATAGCTCCAAAACAGAGGAAGCCAAATGTCTGGATGCATGTCTTGTGTAATAGAAAATTTCCACTTTGGGAAATGGCAGCTTTCTCATTTTTTAATACAAAAAACTATAGTTCAATGAAAAGATATGCAAAGGTTTTCCATCCCTAGAAAAAAATGTACTTCAATAAACAGAAACAACTTCCAGGGACCAAACTCTGAAATTAACTAGAAAAAAACTGTAGGAAACCCCCAACTATTTCTAAAATAGGTGTTGGTTTTTGTTTGTTTTGTGTTACAGGGCAGGGTTTTTGGTTCTGGTGTTTGGGATCTATTCTTGCTATAAAGTAAGAATAGATTCCTAGATTCTTAAAATGGATTGAGATGTGAGCACAAAGTAAGTGACCAATGCATGATCAAAAGAAAAATCCCAGTGAGATGCAACATGAGTTACTAGATGTCACTGACTTTTTTATGCTTAGAAGGGGAAAAAGAAACAAAAAATAAACTGATATAATATTTGAGACAGAACAAACAGCCAGAGGGGTAGCCAACGAAAGATCATAACACATGGCAGATCATAAATGGCAGATTGTGAATGACACAATCTTGTGCACGTGCGAGCCACCCTTAATGGCCATCTGGGTTAAAAGTTCCTGTGCAGAGCTTTCTTTTGACCTTCAGCATGGTAGTAAAATTCCTGAAACCATACAGCCTTCAAGGAAAAGGCAATTATAGTAGGTTCTCTGCAACTGGGCTGTCAGAATATGGGCAATAAATTTTTAAGTGGGTAAGAACTCGGCAGTGGGAAGGAGCCCTGTGTGTCTACTTCTCCAGTCATGCACAACAGGAGAGTGAAGGTCAGGGTTATTGGGGGATGATTCTATTAGCTAATCATATTTGAGTTTTTCTGCTTGATGTGGTCTTATTCTCTTTATCCCTTTTCACAAATCCTGTCTGATTGAACTTACTTGTCATTGGGAAGGAAGAAGTAATAATTTCCAAGCAACCAAAGTCAGAGAAACAGATATGTACAGTATTGAATCACAACTAATTTTGTGCATGTATTTCCAGCTATTAATTAAATCTAATAGAGGTGAGCCACAATGACTTTCATGCCTTAAAGTGTCTGGTGAGGATACACTTGTTCTGAAAAAAAAAGCATGGTGGATAGGGGAGAAATACGTTTGAGGATCTTGTCTGAGGAATACTGCTGAAACAAGAGCAAAAGGGTGTAACAGACTTCAGGAACCACTGGAGCATTGAGGTTGTAGCCTCCAGTAAAAGCTGTGCAAAATACAGTGAATTCTAGCTAAATTTTAGATGGAAGGGGAGACAGTTATCAAAGGAAAGCAACAGAGCCATTAGCTCCCTTTTATAATTAGAAAACACCTGAAAAGTACCTTAGTCTTACAGGTTGAAACTTGATTTATTTATATTTTATCTTTTCAATTGGTTTTCTATTTGTTATCATTGAGTTCTCAGGCAGGTGACTTCTGTCAAAGTGTCTTTATTTCAGTTTTACTTAGATAATTCACAATATTTTTTAAAACGAATCACTACAATTCTCTTCTAAAATATGTGGCATTGTGTGCCATAGAAAATTTATTTTAGTGCTTGGTGATCCATTGGATATTCTTTTTGCTGTTTTTGTCAACATAAAGAAATGCCTGTTCTCTTAACCCTGTCAATTTTCAGTTTTCAACTCTTAGGAGTCCATATTTTCTATGTTTGGAATAAGACTTTTTTCTCTCAATAAAAGGGCATCACTTTGGAAGTTTTAAGAAAATGTTTTATTGCACTGTAGAATAATATTCCTGCCTTCCTTTTCACTGTGAAGGTGTCTCATGGCTCAGAAGCAGTTCTCCAATAAGGCTGAAAACTCTAGGGTCAACTGTGGACTGAACTCTGGTAGTTACTGAAAAGCTTCTTATCCTTTTAAAAGAACTTATGTTGTTGCTTACCTTTTTTTTTTCTTTTTTTATGTGTAAAATGTAGTTTCTTTAATTCAGTATATAAACTTGATTTAATTCATTTTAAGGGCCTGCTTGTTTCTTGAAATTGTCTCAAGAAAAGGCTATGCTGCTCAATAGTGTTTTTTTGGCTTAATGTGCATGTTGGAGAGGGCCTTTAAAACACATTTGATGGTCAAGTGGCTACTATCATGTGAAGGTTTCATTCTCATCAATATTCTTAATATCTTGATGTGTGACTGCAAAACAGGGGTTGAAGAAAATGTTCTGCTACTGCACTCACTACAGTCATGTTTTCTGTGTAATTAAGTCCCTGTAATGGAACAGGAATTTATAGATGAGAGATTTTAGTAAGGATATAAGAATGTCATGCAGAAAATATTTTTTTATTAAAAAGTTAACCATCCAAAGGTTTGTTATTTCAAACTGTTAACATTTTATATTTGTACTGTAATACTGTAAGTGTTTCTGAACAAAAAGAGAAAATTTCAGCATGGATTATTATCACATCTGCAGGTTCTATCCTTCTAGATGGAGATGAAACCTCCTGTAAATTATGTTGCCTGCATTGGCTTTCCCTCCCTTCACCTGTCCCAGCTTGAGCTTCCTCTGTACTCAGAACAGTATGGCGTATTTCACTGGTGATTCCACACAAGCTTCTTCCCTATCCCTACTCTGAATATTGTGTTTGTTTTCTTTCCTTTTTCTCTCTCTCTGAACTGACCAAAGGAAATGTTCTTTTTGATTTCAGTCATTCAGAACCAAATGACAATAGCTTTGTAGTTCTCTCTTGTAGATCTGTTTTCCTGAATTCAGGCTGGAAGTCTTTGAAGACCACCTCTGACAGTATGAAACTTTTCATAAGGGAAAGTTTTTGTTCTTTTAAGATACTGTTGCTCTTCGTGCTCCCAGCATTTTAATTAGTCTGATTATTACTCTTTTCCCCGAAATGAAATCTATGGGAGCCAAAATAATTGGAAGCATGATAAATCTAAAAAGGAACTGAAACTGAGGCTGAGATCTTTTGCTTGTTTTTCTCTCTAGACTCTTAAATCTGATAGGTAGCACCTTCAGACATTAGCATCTGACTAGACTGAATACTCCTGACATTTCAAGACATCATAAATATCCATTTAACATTATAGGCCTTCAAGATTTGAACAATTCCTGAATAAAATTCTCCATGTGTCTAAACTGAGTGTGATGGTTTCACTTGTTTGCTCAGGCTTATTCTAAAATATCATTTCCATTTCAACTTCAGACTTAGAGGCCCATATTATGAGAAAATATCGAAAACAATTTCTTGGAGGAGGAAAGAAGTCTGCCATTGAAGTGAGTGTGAAATGAGTTGAACACTGTGACCTTGCATAAGGTCTGATACTTCAGAAATAGTTGGGATAGCTGGGAAGCTTGTGGTCTGGCAGCTTTTAGCAGTTGTGTTAGACTCTGTTTTCCTGGGTTTCTTGCAGCATACAAGAATGAGAAATATGTAACCATTTGTATGGCACAGTTAATGAACCCTGTCATATAACTGTCTAAAGTCCCATTGCACTTCTGACATTTTTAAGAAAATCTCCTCCCATGATCAAAACAGAAGTCTATGAAAGATCTATAAAAAGAAGATAAACTGCAGACTATCAATGTCAGTTTTGGAAAGCTTTGTTTTATTACCATACATACCAAAAGAAATAAACATTTTACAGAGTTTTAATTAACACAATTGCTTTTAAATGTTGGTAGTTAGAATTAATTATGTTGGTTACAAAGTGCCATTTTTTTCTGCCACAGATATAGTATGGAGTTTAGAAACTGAGCATTGGTGTGCTGACCTTAATTTTCCCCAGGGCAAAATAAAACATTATTCTGACTCAGACTCTTTCCATCTTCATGCCAGAATGACATAGACATTAATGTTTTGGTTTTGCTTTTGTTTGTTTATTTCGTTCCTTGTCTAATTTAGTGTGTAAATTGCCATTATTTAAGTCTATGCTGCTTTCAGCTACAATGTCTAAGTGTTAAGTTTATAATCATTGTTGAATATTAGTGCTTTGGAGAAGAGAATAAGAAATAGGAGAAGAGAGAGAGGAAAAGAAATTGTCCTTATTACTCATGGTAATTAGGTGTCTTAATAAACTACATTCCAGTGACCCCTTAGTACTTTCTGAAGACAGAAGAGTAAAGCATTTGGAAGAGACTTCTTCAAACCACTCTAAATTACGCCAGTCCTTGATGTGCTTGTTATGTTCATGCTTCCTTTGAGGACCACAGTACTCAGCCTATAAACTCCCACTGAAAACAGAGGGAGAGGTATTTCAAGCTACAAGTTATGGTTTCTTGCTTTCTGCACCTTTAAAAGTGGTGCACCAGGAGATAACGAGAGCAAACTCCCTTCAGCCTCTCCAAGTGTACAGCTTTATCCTTTATTATGTCTATTCTATGAATATTGCATTGAAGGGTTCAGGCATGAAAGGTGCAAGATGACACCTACTTCATAATATTTCTTCTGAAGATATCAAATCAAGCCTTTGTAGTTATCCACAAAGTGTGAGGGCTAACCCAAAAAAAATTTAATATTGTTACAATGATGTGTTAGAGATATTCATGGATGTCAGTCTCCTGTGTTTTCTCAGTAGCTTAGTCTTGAAAATAATGATACTTGTGTTGTCCACTCTCTTTATATTGCTCCTCTAAGCTCTACAGTGATAGATATATAATTCATAAGTTAAGGAATATGACCTCTCAGCCCTGGTTATTTATAGAATTGACTCTCCATTTTTGATAAGTATTTTAAATTAATAATGTAAAAATCTATTGATTTTATTTATGTGTTTCATTTAATATACAGGAATATATGTTGGGGCATTTATGGAATAGTAAAAATAACTCAAAGAGAGAGATGATATATAACATTTAAAATTCGCACTGAAGAGTAGTTTTTATAGTTGTGTTTTTAAATTATTTTTGCGTCTTTTGAACTTCAAAGCAGGGCTGCATGCACACACTTGGAAGTGCTTTAAAGTCTTGCACCAAGTTAACTCATTCCTTTTTTTCTGCTGGTGAGTTAGCATACCCCAAACAAATCAGACCTCACATTATGAGATACAATAGAACACAACAGCTGCTGTGGGCCGTTTTTCCAAATTTACAAGCGCTGTGCCTGTTTTCTTTAAATATTGATTATAGGAGCCAATTTTTTTTTTAAAGAAAAACAGAACTTGGTCAAAGAGCAGCGAGGCATTGCTCCATATTTTGAAAAACAACCTTATCAGATGATTATAAACAGGAGTGTTGTTCTGCCCTCATTGGTCATGTGGTCTATTAGAGCATCCATTAGCCAAAATGATCTGTCAGCTTTTTTGGCTTGTGTGATACATCCTCATGCACTGACCCATTTTCCACTGAACCTCTGGGCTTGTATTCTGGAAGAGTTAGTGCAGCATTCTGTGCATGGAACAGATTCTAAGCTTTGTTGCTCTTTTAACTAAGCTGTTGAAAATATGCAAGCTTTATGATGAGTCTTTATTTTGCAAGAAATTACTGAGCAAACGAAGTAGCTCTAAAGAGAGTGTGTTTAAGAAAAGAATGATTATGGTGCATTTCTGTTATCTCTGAATGATTTTTATTGCCTTATGAGCTCCCTTACTCCTTTAAAAGCTGTTCACCTTGAGTCCACAGAAGATTCCAATTCAATTGCTAGTACTTTTTATGGACTAATCTCAAACTAAGGGTAAAACTTATGTATTAAACTCAGAAGAACTCTGTACAGAAAAAAGAAAAATCAGGTCAAGTGATCATTTATAATAATGTCTTTGCTTCAGTACATATTTATTATGCACTCTGACATTAATTTGCAGACAGTAATAATGACTTCTAGTTGCCCACGATGATGTTCTGTCTAAATTCTACTACAACAAACTGAAGCCAGTTACACCTTTTTATTTTCTGAACTCTTCAGAAGTTTTTTTTGTTTTTTTTGCTTTTCCTCCTTTTTTCAATGTATTCAACCAATAAAATACAGAAGAAGGTACTAAAAGTGTTTTAGTTACCAATACCACGGTAATAAGGTAAACATGGTTTCATTGGTCTTTTCTTTCATTGCTTTTTTCATTGGTCTTTTCTTTCATTGCTTTTCCTGTGCATGAGCTGAGATGCTTGCATTGTTAACTGTGAATCTGAGGAGTACCTAGTACAAGTAAAACTAAAGGTAAATTTATTTTAACATTTGAATTATCTAAATATCTGGTTTGAGACAGGCTTTTACCTGGGGTTTCTGTGCATGGAGGGAAGAGTTGTTTATTTTTATTTTGTACCTTCTCAAGGAAATTTCATAATATGCTTAGATGTGCCAGAAAATGCACTTCAAGCATTACTAGCCTGATTCTTAGAATGGTATAGCCAAAGACTTTCTGGTAATCAATAAGGTTCCTGTAGAAGGATTCACTTAAAGTATCTTGCTGATTTCTTTAGATTCTTAATGTAAAAATCTATTTCTAATTTCCTTTGCTGTTGCTAAATTAGATGCTTTGAAAGGCTTTTTAATCTTGTAGTGACCAAATACATTATACATCAATGTATGTGGAATGCCTACCAAGGGGAAGACTTTCAGTATCTTACTTTTAAGCAGTGTAAATGAGAGAATTTTGATACTTTGGATACTTATAAGAGAAGCAAATGACATATTTCTATTTCTGATTCTACGTGTTTGGGTCTATATGGGCTGTGTTGATGTTACAGGTTGGACAACATCATCCCATCATAAGTGTTGAAAATAGCAAGCCTGATTTCACCCTTTCTTAATAACATTGCAGTAATATCACTGGATGTTTTATTTCACTTATGTTCCATTGTCTAAAGACTATTTCATTCCAGCAGGAGATCTTGAGTCAGTTCTAGGGCAGAGAGAGGTTAAGGCAGCATCTCTCAGATGTATTTGTTTCTCAGAGGTATTTGCTCTGTGTCCTAGTACACATTGTAATGTGTACTGTGTAGGTTTTTAGAAATTAGGTCTATCATTGTGCTGGCTTTGGCTGGGATAGAGTTAATTTTCTTCACAGTGGCTTGTATAGGGCTGTGTTTTGTTTATCATTGTGCTGAACATAGTGATAATATAGAGAAGTTTTTGCTATTGCTGAGCAGGGCTCACACAAAGTATTTTGTGCTTTTTGTACTGCCATGATGATGAGGAAGTTACAGCTGCATAGGAATTTGGGATGACACAGAGCCAGAACAGGTGATCCCAAGTGACCAAAGGGATATTCTAGACCATATGACACCATGCTATCTTATAAAGTGGGGGAAAGAAGGAGGAAGCAGGGGACACTTGGAGTGATGATGTTTGTCTTCCCAAGTCTCCATTTCGTGTGAAGTGGCCCTGCTCTCCCGGAGATGCCTGAACTGCTGCCTGCCCACGGGAAGCAGTGACTTAATTCCTTGTTCTGCTTTGCTTGCATGCACAGCTTTTGGATTTTTCTTTGCCTATGACACTGTCTTTTTCTCAACACAGGAGTTTTCCAGCTTTAACCCTTTGGATTTTCTCCCCAGCCCCACTGGTGGGGGAGTGAGCAAGTGGCTGCGTGGGATTTGGCTGATGGCTGAGGTTAATCCAGGACAATTAACCACGCTAAATAGTAGGCCTCTTTTCTGTTTATTTTCTCCCTATAGCTTATGTTCAATATTCCAAATGTTGAACTATCAAGAAAGACAATTATGTGTTAATTACTTTTGTAAATTCTGTCTACTGTGGTCTTTTGACTTTGTTTGCTACCTTTTATGTGCTCTGTCTTTTCAGGACATCTACAAATCTTGATTTATTTTGATTGCAAGGTCCTCTTTAACCAATATATTTTTTATAAGGAATCAGGCTCCCACCTTCATCTTTCTTGTTTTATCTATCCTACTCTTTTGTTTGTTTGTTTGTTTGTTTGTTTAATCGGGTTTGTTCTTTTTTTATTGCTGCTAAGGGATTCAATTCAAGAGAGAAACTCATGATATTGAGCTAAAGGCTATACAGTATATAATGTCATTCTTAACACTATATTTCAGCTTATCTGGTCTTTTCCTGATCTTTCTCCAAGGTAAAAATAAATCTAACTGCAAAACCCTTGATCAAGCCTTCCATAAAAATATTTTCTGCTTCCTACTGAATGCATTTTATCTAGCAATTAATTTAATTTTCTTTAGTTATTGATCTGCCTCTGAGAATATCAAAAGTCTCAAGTAGGTTTAGAAAAGATGAAGAGCTTTAATTGTCAATAATCATGCAGGAGAGTGAAGTGCTGAGATTGTTATTTGCCAATTTTCACCTTTTTCAGACAGAAGTGGAAATGTTTCTAATATGCCTTTCATCTGGGGAAAGTACTGAGAGAGTACCTTTCTCTAGTGGATGCAGTATTTATTGACAGCTTAATTAATTATATGTCAGGGTAGTTACCAGAGTCCATTACAAACAGAAGAAATCAAAATTCCAACCCAGGATTTCCCTGTGGTTTTCTCAAACAAATTGCTGTCAGATAAAATATTCACTATTGTCAGATAGACAGGAAACTCACTAATTTAATTGGAAGGAAAAAGAAAAATCTGAGTTGCACTTTTCAGGACCCTTCAGCCTCAAAGCATGTTTATAAGAATATGTCCTACCTTGCTTTTTGATTTAGAGTGCAAGCTGGTAGGGCTTGCCTGTTACACCTTCCTTTTGCTGGAGATAGAAAATGCTAAATGGGTCTTGGAAATAATGACTTCCATAGAAAAAGAATCATTTCTAGGATAGCAATGCTAGGAGCAGTTGAGG
>VZTN01020344.1:19784-124768 GCA_013400515.1 Erpornis zantholeuca | reverse complement strand
CAAAATCAGATTGAAGCTTTTTTCATTCCAAATGGGCTCCCAGCACCTTGTGCACTGCTGCTCTCTGAGTCTTTTATTTAACACTCTTGGACAGCTTTGCTTTCCATTAAGGAATATCCCCAATTCCTTTTGCATCCATGCAAAATATAAACATCCACAAAGTCCATAGCAAATAGGTCCAAAGCTCAGCCACAGCAGTAGAAAGGTTACCCTTTTAACATCCCTGTCTCAGAGTTGCCAGTAACAATCACATAGTCATGGGGCTTAATATGGAAGGCAAGGTATGGAAAATCAGCCTCCAGATATGGAAAATCACGCTCCACCAGATTTTGAACAGGCATGTGAACAATGATAATTAGGACCTTAACGTAGTGTGCTGAATCAGGGTATGACACAAGTCGAGCTGCAGCAGCATGCACTTTACCCTGAAACTCAGAAATCCCAGTGAAAAACTCTGTAAAGGCCCAGGGGGTTGCAGTAGGTGCAATTTTAAAGTACAGTACCTTTCTACCACTTCAAGAACTGTCTGGGGTCTGTCTGGAGGGAAGGAGCTGCCTGCAGGACAGACAGGTCCTCAGGAGGAGGAATATGGGGTGAGGTGTGGGATGTTCTTACACAGCAAACTCTGTGCTGCCAATGACTGATGCTGAGAGCACCCATTTGTTTCAGTTAAATCATCAAAAAGGCTTAGGAAAAGGTAATGACACACATATATCACCAACCCAATTCACGTTCATTTTGCAAACATAAAAGCAAAACGCTTAAAACATATTAATCTATGATCCTCTGGCGCATCAAGAGTGCCTGAAACATCCATTCTTAGGGGCATGAAGCTGTCGATGGCTGATCTATGTCTTGTCAATTCTAAATCAGAAATAATGAGGCAAATCAGTTTCATCTAGGCTGGTACAAATCTTTTTTTTTTTTTCTCCTCTCCTTTGGAACCAATTACCAAAAGTAACTCTGAAACTGCTAATGTGAAATACAGTCTTGCCAATCAGCAGATTTTCCAGGAGCATCCATCAGTCAGCTGTCTGGAGCTCTGCGATGGAGCTTATCTCTCTCTAAATTAATAAAAAGAAACCATCTGGAAGACACTTTTCTCCTGAGCAAGAAGCAAAAACATGCTGGCTGTTCGCTAGTGTCATTGCAAAGCACTTGTAAAATGTCAAGAGCAATGGAAATTGTTTCACATATTTACCTGTGTTCTCAAAGCCCTGAATTTGAATTTCACTGTGATTTTTTGTCTCCTTTTCTGGATTGGAATTCCTACCTGAAGGCATGGCCACAGTATAGCACAGGAGGCTCAGCTCAGGTGTGGAGAGGTTGCTTCATGGCACATCCCAGCTCTGCCTGTGAGAGAAGCCACCACGAGATCCCAAATCAGTACTGGGCAGAGCAGTGAGCCCTTGTGAAGCCAAATGCAAAGAAGCCCAGAAGAGAAGGATGCAATAAATGAGGAGAAATAGAACAAGGGTGACACTGTATGGATAACAACAATAATTATGCAGAAAACGTGGCTTAATTTCTAGATGACAGTGAGACAGATGTAAAATACATATATAAAATACACGTTCAACTGCTAGTCCATCATGAAATAAAGCTGCACTAATGGGAAAGAAAATTTCTTCAAGACACTTTCCTGTCTCTTCACTCTGGTGTGGAAGGGCAGCTGGGAAACTCAGCACCCTCTTCTGAGGAACAGGAGCCACAGACCAAAACCTTTTGTAGAGTTTTTGAAGGAAACTGAAAATATACCAAACTGCCACCAACTATGTATTCCTACAATGTTTAGTTTTATTGCCCTCCTATAAATGTTCATGTTTTCATAAGCACTTTTTCAGGCATTCTCCGAGAGAATGTATTTTTCTATATAAACATGCTAGAAATGGGTTCACTCTCACACAGATCTAGCAAGAAACTAATTTTGGTTTGAGTATGTTCAACTAAAATTAATCGCCTGTGCATGCAAAGCAGAGGGAAAGAGGTAAGATTTTCACTGTACAAGCTCCTGGAGGTAACATAAAATGGACTAATGTTCCTATTAGGCTTATCACACTTGGAAGATTTCAGAGTCTGCATAGATTGATTTCCTCTTGGCACATAGCCTGGACCTTTAGATGGACGCTTAAAAGGATTTGCAATTCAGACAGTTTTAAGACTACTCAAAGAAACCCCATATATGATTGGGGGTGTATCTATTTCTAAACCAGAAGTTGACTGAGCAGTTTTAGTGGTCTATCCTATATGTAGCCTATACCTATATTCATGCAAGATTCTCATATGAAATTCATGTAACTGACATTGTAGCTAGACCTCCCTCTGTTTGACATTTTCCTCTTATTTATGTGTATTGCACTAAGCACACTTTGAAATAGTAATCTACATTTTAGCTATATTTCACTTTCTGTTATAAAATAACACAGAATCTACCCATGGTGCAAAGGAAATAATTAGTCTGAATTGCATCCTTATAAGTGAGAACAATCAGTGCTTTTCCCTAAGAATAAAAAGAATCAAATCATTCCTTTTTAGAGAGTAAGGATGAAAGCAGGATGCTGTAACATTGCATTTAAACACATTCCACTACCCAAGATGTTATGGGATGCACAGGCTTTATAAAACCTCCCAGGTGTAAATCAGGTCAGTTTCTGAGACCAGAAAGGTCCTTTTTGGTTTGTTTTGTTTTGTTTATTTTTTTTCTATAGCTTGGTCTACCCTTTTGGAGGGTCAAACTCACAATTCACCTTTAAAGTTCAGTGAACCCCAGGACTTCTGCTGATCCTCTGCTCTGCCCAACATGAGCTGCAGTCTTAGGAGTACACACTTTAAAAAATATATATTTTTCCTATATTTGTTTTCCATTTTCTTCCTAGAAGAGGTGTTTCTTCAACACAGAAGAATGGAAAACACTATCATTAATTCTTTTCTACCTCACTATTTATCTAATATACTCAAATTTCCACTTAAATATATTTGTTTAACACAAAACCCCAGTTAGAATCATAGACTTATAGAAGTACTTAGGTTGGAAAATCTCTCTAAAATCATCAAGTCCAGTAATTCCACAGCACTGCCAAGGCCACCACTTAAACCTGTCCCCAGGTGTCCCACATCTTTTAAATCCCTCCAGACATGGGGATGCCACCACTGCCCTGGGCAGCCTGTGCCAGGGCTGGACAATCCTTTCTGTCCAGCAAGAAATGTTCTGTAATATCAAATCTAAACTTCACCTGTCACAAGTTTAAGCCATTTCCTCTCATCCTGTCAAGTTGCCATTAGATGTTTTTTCCTCTAAACAGGAGAGGTTTTGCTTTTTTCTGAAAGGACTTGGTCACTGCTGCTAAAAAGTACCTCAGGGATAAAGACTGACTTTTTTTTTTCCCCATATGCACACTTAGAACCACTGACCCAAGCAATATCTTCTGCACCATCAGAGGGAATGACTATCCACAGTTCCCTGGCAGTCACTATGATCAAACTTATTTTGACAAAAGTTCACCCACTCCGTGATTCTCCTCCATGATTTTTAAACAAACGCTTTTCAGTAGAGCTGTAAATGAAAGATTTCTCTTCACATAACATTATAAGTAAAGTCAGCAAACTGTCAGCTCTGGCAGATTGTGCCTGGTCTCTGTAATTGAGTTTGATTAAGAGCTTTGTTGCCATCACTGGCTTTATTCCCTTCCTATGTAAACATTTTACATCTTCTTATTGTTAAATATTGTTTTGCTTTGTTTGTTTGGTAGAGCTGCCACAGAAGATGAACATTCAAATATAGAATTAATGAACATTGATGTCATTGTGTTGAAAGGAACATAAGGTTGGGAGGGGGAAAAGAGGCATTCTAGTTATTGGAGTGCTTGGTAGGAGTTTATTTTACAAACACTATCATTATGTTGACAACAGTGAGTCAATATGTTCCACAAGGCTTTTGTTGCTTTCAGGAATGGGAGGATGGAGCATGGATGCTCTTTGTTTCATAGCATATGTTCTATTTTGAGGTCACAAGCAGGCCCGGCTGCCTGCAAACAAGGGGGAAAAATGAGTTTCTGTTTCCTGGTACCCCACCACCTTTTAGATCACCTAAACCAAGTGGAAACAATCCAGCTAAGAGGCACGGCTGTGCTGAAGTTGGCTGCCACGGGATCACAGAGAGGTTTGAGTCTGAAGGAACCTTAAAGCTCATTTAATTCCACCCCCCTGCCATGGGCAGGGACAACTTCTACTAGATCAGGTTCCTCCAAGTGTCATCCAGCCTGGCCTGGAACACTTCCATCCTTGAAGGATGAGCAGTACAGGCAGGTTTTCACGATCACCCTCGTGTACATGACCCTTCTACATCAGATGCAACACTCAGTGCAGCAGCTCTGACACAGAGACCTCCTGGAGCAGCACCTACAGGCTGCTGGGCTCTGCTCCCCAAATTCACCATGACAGAAATGAGCCAAGAGATGTTCCTCTTCTAATACTGAAGAGGGGAAGATATTTTTGAAAGCATACATTAAAATATCCTTAAACTCCTGAATTAAAGATGATTTCATTTTCTTATAAGATGTTGAAAGCTTTGCCTTCCTTGGAAGGACACACATTTTCCTTGAAAATGAATTGTTTTAGCAGCTGTTTACTTACAAGTTGTGTGTCTCAGTATAAGAGAGACACCCAAATTAGAAGCGTATCTTCCAACAAAACTATTCAGAACTCCTTTATAAGGAAAAGAAAGGAATTACCATAGGGGATTTGAATTACCATAGGAGATTTCTTGGGAGAAGCAAATTTTTGCATTTTAAAGTGAAAATTCTAAAATACATTTTAAAAATCTGTGAAGCTGTGCCTAAATTACAATTTTAATTTTTTTTTTTTTAAACTCTAAAAGAGCTCTGACAAATAGATGTGGGAGAGAAACAAAACCGCTTTTAAATTTTCTAACAAAAGTGCTCAACAGCTATTTTCAAATTAATTACTCTCCAGTGATATCTGTGCCTACACCACCAGACATTGTTTTCTAACCTCCTGAATTATGGCCACGTCTCCCAAAATATATTCTGCTAAACACTTCAGTGAAGCCACTGGAATTATTTTTCCATAAATTAGTCCCCACATCTTTTTCTGCTTAATAAAAACTAGGTATCCTATAGGGCTGCAGAAATAAACCCTACCAAATTAGCTCCTTTGGTAGCGTGGCTGGATAAATGGCATTTCTTACCCCAGTGGCAGCTCCATTACACCCAGGTTGAGGTCATACTTTCTAGTTAATGAGGTGGCTGTAACAGGGCCCAAAACAGGATAAATAGTGAGGGAGTCTTCAATCAGCTGAAGTTTGTTTTCATATCAGTGCACCGCAGGCATACCTAGTTAGCTTTCTATTAGTGTTAATCAAGCATGGTAGTTGTGCATCAGCTGGGAGTTAAACCTTAACCTGCACTTCTGTACAATTCAGAGCCTTTGATTTAATTTCTTGCACTGAGTATCAATCCATGGATAGGTCTGAGATGATATGTAGACACAGCGATTAGACCACTGTAATTGATATATGATTAATCAATAGCTATGCTGCAATTCATCAATGTCACATTTATGAACTGCATGCTAATTAATTTTGTCTTTGCCTTGAAGTTTTAAGCACGTGAGTGTACACATCTTGATTACTATGAGTATTAACTATAAAATCTAAACCTGGGCAAGCATGGTGTGACTAAGCAAGCCAACCAAGGAAATTCCCACAGAGGTGACAAGTAGGACCTGTTTGATACTCCAGAATGTTCTCTCTGACCCAGCTACTGTTCACACTGGTCTTAAAATGAAAACCAAAACAGCTTATGGGGAAAAGGGGTTTTTATCTCGGTATTTATTTCAGGATCCTTAGGTGCAGCACTTGGTCCAGGTGGAATGCCCCAAAATGCACACACTGCCCCTCACACACCAAAATGCACATAATTATAGGCCTTGCTAATTAGCACATCTATCGCAGATTCCCCAATGAGAGGCTGGAGTGAAGCCCTCGTTGTGAGGAACCTTCCCCCTGGCTGGGCCTGGCTGAGGTTCCAAAATGTGTTCTGGAGAGGCCCTTGGTGTCTGGGGCTCCCAGGATGTTTGCTCTCCTGGTTTAACAGTGCTGTGGGGCTGAGCTGAGTTCTCAGCCTTGGGGAGGTACAAGTATGTTAAAGCATTAAGAATGCATAAAACTGTATAAAAGAGTCTGTAAGAGGGGTGTAAAAGAAAAGAAAAACATCATCCTGGCAGCAGTAGGAAGGCAGACCCAGAGCTTTCTGAAGGGAAGGAGCCAGACCTGTGAGGAAAGGCCGGCTCTGGAGCAGCCAGGTCATGGGATGTGTCCTGTGGATCTAACCAGCAAAGCCACCTCAACAGCTGCAACCTGGGCAGGGACTTCCTTCCCAAAGGCAGGGATATCCAGCCAGTTTCTTTCACTGGACTCCATGGAAAAAACATTGTTTCACAAAAATAATAATCCCTCCCTTGGAATAAAAATGGAAATACCATCGAGGGCTGCTTCTACAGCCCTCAGAGGGCAGTGAGTGTAATCAAACATATGTGGCTTCCATTGTTAACAGCAGCAGCCAAACACCAAAGTGGACTATCAGACATCATCCAGGAGGGCAAACAGCAGATTTGGCTGCTTGCTTTTTAGTCTGGGAGCCAGAGGAGTTTTGTGTTTCAGCTAAAACCACAACTAGTTGAATTCCCCTCTAAGTAGAGCAGAAGACAGGAGACAGGGACAGGACGAGATTAATTTCTCTATTGCTTGGCATTTGGCATTGTCAGTGCTGTGGGAGTGCTTCCCCATTGTGTTTCCCTGACTTGTGAGTGGAAGGAATGGCACTGGGGGGAGCAGAACAGAGCACCCCCTACATTTACAGCAACTTGTTTTGCTCCTTCCCATCATTTATTTCAAAAGGAACATAAGTCAACTGATAGCGTTTGTTCAGAATGGGAAAGAAAGCTCAGTAGTAAATCTTATTTGGACTCCATAATCTTCCAAAGAAAAGCCTTAAAGAGCTATTTTTTTTTTTAAATTTGTAATTGTTACGTATACCCCTCTCACCACACACACTCACTAAGGGCATTTTTTTAAACCATTTTCACTTTCTTAAATTTAATACCACACTTCAGCACTGCTCCCGAGACAATCCTGTGCCGCAGAACTGGATTTCAAATAATGTATAGATACAGTGTAATTGTTTTGTTGAGTGTCTACAAAGGAAGAGGAAAAATAATAATTAAAAAATAGCCTGTCGGGGGTGCCGGGGGAAAGTGGAGTACTGTTGGAAGAGCAATTTAATCTGGATTTATCCCCAGAGAGGGAGAATTAATCTCATTTGTATCCTGATCACTATGCACTGTGCCTAGCTGGGATAAATATTTTTAAAATATAGACGTCAGCTTTTGCTGTGTGACTGAAATGCATATTTGCCACAACAGCACTCAGCTGATGTCACCAGCCCCTCTCCACAGCCATACATCCATAGGCCATCCCTGACCACCTGGTTCTGGTTCAGATCCACAGCCCTGGGCTCTGCTGGACACTGGTTTGGCTTTGGATTTAAAAATGTGCGTGAAAACAGAGCTTTGAAAAGATTAACCATTACTACATTGCTTTCCAACCTGATTATAATCCATCCAAGCCCTCACTTGAGTAGGTACAGTGACATCAGGTATCTATATATATGTGATATACATGTGATTCTCTTTGAAGGATTCTGTTTCAAGCACAAAGACCTGGCACTGTAAAACTCTCTATTTATATCTGCAAGTAGCAGGTGTAAGCACCACAGACCCAAAGAGCACTAGAGGCTAAAGGCCACTGATGGCAAAAGGGCAAACAGGACCCTCAGGTCAGGGGCACAGGGTCACACTGTCAGAAGAGGGATTTTAAAAGTGGGGAAGTCTAATGAATTGCAAAATGGGGTTTGGAAACTGAAAATTTAGGTCATAATATATGTAATAGATGAATCTGAAATACATGTTCCAGGACAATCTGAAGTACATGTTCCAGGAGGATCTTTTACCCATTTACTGTGAAGCTTCTTGCTCTTTGTGCTTTCTTCGCTGAATTTCGTCTTTAGTCTTTTACTTGGTTCTTGTTACTCACTATTGCAATTTTTTTTTAGCTGACTTGTTGCCTGGACAATAAAAATTGCATCAAAAAATTGTTACTCCATTTTGTAAAATGGAATCAGAGCATGAGAAGATGAAGTCCCCCTGATTTTAAAGATTTACATAAGCAGTTTATAGTAAAAGCCTAAAATAACAGTCATGTTTCCAGAAGCAAAATTCAGGTCTTTAACCACAATGCTTTGCAACCCAATTGGGATTTTTATTCCTCTTTAATGAGCTGTTGTATTAACTTTAACAAATATTCCAGTTATATTCCAGTCAAGCACACAGAAGTAAAGCAAACATTAGGTCACTTTTAACAGCCTGAGGATGGTGTCTCAGATAAAAGCAACTCTGCAATGAATTTGAGGATGCAAAAGTCTGGAACACCAACTCCAAGCATGACTCTCTATCTGAGAGACTGCAGGTCATCCTGGGATGTAAATCAAGGGGAGAAAATGGTCTCAATAAAGTTAGGACGCGATTTATTCCCATAAATTATTCCCATAAATTATTATTTATTCCCATAAAGGCAATGCCATTCCTGCATGACCTTTCCCAATATCATTAGTTCCACCACTGGGATACTGTGTCCAGCCCTACATGAACATAACAGGTAGAGATCTTTTCTTAAAAAAAAGGTGGAAACACAGAGAGAATTGCAAGGTGATCATGAAATTGGTGGCTGGGGGGAAAAGCCTTTTGGTGAGACTGAGGAAAATCCTCAGTCTTATCCTAGAAAAGGTTAAAGTTCGATTTGATCAATCTGAAAGAATCTGCAAAAGAGAAGATAGCTGACAGTCAGCTCTTTAATCTAAGAAAGGAGAACCATAATGAGTTTCAAAGGTTCATGGTAGAAGATAAATTCAAACTACAAATTGCTTCACTTCTTTAACACTGAAAGTTATAAAACGCTGGAACATTTTGTCATAAGCATGATGGATTCACTTTTGCTTGAAGTCTTAAATCAAGACTAAATACTTTTATAAATAGATATCTAGCGGCTTAACCAGATGTTATATACCTCAGAAAGTAATAACAAGGTGAAATTGCTTTTGTGTGTGCTGTGTGGGAAGTCACACACTCCCCTCACAGTGGTCTGCTGTAGTTTTATGTATCAGTGTCATAACTGTGCTGTGGTAAGCACCAACACTTGCACAACCCTGCTCAGGTTTTGTGGCAGATGCAGTTTAAGACATGAGACCAGAGCAGGCATGTTTGGAAAACATATAACCAGGCACAGCTCACCCACCTGAACAGCAGTCCATGGGATGAACAGGGAAGGATTATAGATCCCTTGGGAGGCATTATGACAAGAAACCAGTTTAAAAACCAGCTTTTTTTAAAGCCAGAATATTTAACCATCCTGAAATTTGGTCTCTTCCCATACTTAAGGGACAGCTGAGAAACAGAGTAGTGTAGCATAATATAGTGGTTTATGCAGGCAGAATAATCCTCTCACCTCCTGCTGCTGGATTGCAAAGATGGAGCCAGGGGCTCAGCAAACTTGAGGGGTTACCTACCTGCCTGACCAGGTCACACCACATGCACACACCATGGAATAGAATCATGGAATGGTTTGTGTTGGAAGGGAGTTAAAGCCCACCTGATTCCAAACACCCCTGCCACGGGCAGGGACACCTTCTGCTATTCAAGGTTGCTCCATCCAACTTTGTCTTGAACACTTCCAGGGATGGGACATCCACAACTTCTCTTGGCAACTTCTGTCCATCTCTGACCAGCTGAGGTCAATGTTGTAAAATTAGGGGCTTAGTATTAAGATGCTCAATTTCAATACTACCTTGTGTTGTAAACTGGAGATTTAAGATTACAGGCCATTTTTCTTACACAGAGACTTGTTTTTTTAGCAGTAATTGTAGCTAGGCTGTTTTCTCCTGTTTAGATAGCAGCACTAAGGGCTCCTGCATTTCAGCGAAAGGTTGATGAGTATTTCTCTCTCCATCTTAATTAAATTTGAATTCCAATTACGAGATGGCAGATACTCCATTTCTTGTTCTGGCTGAGATCTCTCATGTTGTTTACATCCCACCTTTGGGGAGGTTGTTACGCCTGTTAATTTCTTCCTGGGAAAGACATAAATAGCGTGCACATTCGGGCTATTTTTCCCAAGTTTGCATTATCTGTGTGGATACTGCTGGAAATGTAGGGAGTGCTTTACCAGTGCACCGAGGTCAGAAGTGGGATTCACAGAGGACTTATGAATGTCTCCCCTGCTGTACTGAATGTCATTCCCAAATGTCTTGTGGACAAGAACTGGCCAGGATTTTGTTTGCTAGTGTGTTTCTCTTGAACTGGAAAAAATTTTTTAAAATCATTATGTCTGTGGGACGTGGGTGATGCCTTAAATGGGTACCTAGAAACAGAGACTAGACAGGAATAAAGGAATAAAGGAGGGATTGATTGGAAAGGCCTTCAGAGGTACACTCTGGGCTCCAGAGGCTCCTGCCTCAGTGCATCCCAACATGGACAAGGACAGCTCATGAGTGCTTCCCACTTTGATATCAGCATCAATTCCCCAAGCAGAAGCCAGGCAAGGATGGAATTTGCCCAAGCTTGCCCCCCTGTCCCCAAGATTGTGGTTTGCAGTTTCTGGGCATAGGAGGGTCTGGGTGTCCTTGGAGTGCAAGTTAGAGGTTTTGTTATGCCTATCTTAGCATAAGAGAACAGCACTTAAAAAGCTACAGGAAACTTCAGAGTTACACTGAGCAGTACAGGATTTGCAAAATGTAAAAGTTAAAACCTAAGACATCATGGGTAACTGTGTGGAGGGAGGAGGTAGGTACATTTATCTTCCCAACACAGATTTCTTTGGGAAGGCTTCCTGGTTCTTGCAGGGACTGTCCCAGCAGTGACTGTCAGTGATCCTAGACAGCTTCAGTCTCTCCCCTTGTTCACTTCCAGACATATATCAGAGGATCATATTCCAGTGGAGAACATATTGTATCTCAAAATATTTCTTAAGAATTCGATCTTTACCTCTGTGGCTAAAGATAAGGGTGAGAAGATCAAGATAGGACCAAAACAGTTCCCACCACTGCACTATCACTTTTTACCCAAGTATATTTGACCCCAAGCCCTATTTGGTCAGTGTCTGGTGGAAGCAGCATTTCTAATATATTTGGAAAATCTCTACAACCTGGTTGTTTAACGTGAAACAAGCAGCTTACTGTCCCCTCCCATCATCACTCACAGCCTGTGCTAGTCTGTGGTGGCTACACTGAACCAGCAAAATGTTTTTCTCTCCCAGTAAATTCTCCAGCTGCTATTTAGGTACCATGAGGTTTTCCCTGCGGAGATGCATTTCCTCATTTTAGCATCGTACTAGGCATTCCTGTTTGTGATTCCTTTTCTTTGGTCCTTTTTCATATGGGCTCTTTCTCTCCTGCATGAAGTTTGAGAGTTACTTGAGAGTTTGAGAGTCCTGGGAAGTCACAACATAAGTTCTTAAACTTATTTAAAACATCCTTCCTAATGAAACCTCTCAATCCTTGGTAATATTTCAGCCCTTTCTCTGACTCCCTTTCAAAGATACCTTTAGAAATCCCTTTCAAAGATACCTTCCACCTTCAGAAATGTCCAGAGGAAACCACTTTCGTTTACCAAAAAGGACATCCCTTTCTGTCTCTCAAACACACACACATCCCCTGACACACCAATATCCATTGTGTCTGTTCCTATAACTTCTTGTTCTCTAAGCTTCTGCCATCAAAGCAAGCACAGATTGTTCTTGGCTCCCTCTTCCGTAAGGAAGAGCAGGCTTTTTACAAAGATAATATGTTTTGCTGGGCTGGCAGTTGTAAAAAATGGATAAGATCTCGTGCACTCACATCTGTATCCCCCACATCACAGGAGCAAAAAGAAATCTGTGATACCTCTTTGACTACAGGACTGCAAAACATTTGACTATGGTATGTTACAAGACAACTAAATAAACACAGAGGATTAAAAAAAAAGAGTTTATGCCTTCTTATTGGGCTTCTCCCTAGCTTGCATTTTTACACCTCACTTCTTTTTATTCTTCTTACTTTTAAGTAAGTAAACTCAGTCTTTCTAATCACTCTTCTTGATGAGGCTGGGTTGTTGGGTTTTTTTTGTTTTTTTTTTTGTTTTAACTTGGCTTTCTCCATGCTTGTCATCATTCTGGCATAAGGAGGCGGAATCCCAGCCCCAAGGCAAATTCCCTTTCCTCAGCATGTGTCGCGGATGGAGTGAAGCACTTCACTCATTACAAGACAAGTGGCATTATGCTTATTGATACAAACCAGAAAATTAGCACAGTTTGTGAGGAAATACAGCAGTGTTTTAACAGGATTCGGTATCAAGGTAAACTTGGTTATTTACTGCATGGAGGACAAGGGCTGACAGAACCATCAGGGGGACAATTTGATTGAGCCATGAGGCTCAGACAGGACCCCCTGGTTTTCTAAGCACCTTCCCAGGCAGGAATCTGGGTGCAGCTCGATTCACACCTGGTCCCAGGCTTGGGCACTGATTTATGTCTGAATGTTTAGACGTGCATAATCAATTCTAGCTGCAATCTCAAAGTTTGCCGTGCTATTAATCACTCACCACGGAATGGAATCAAGGAATCACAGGATGTACTGGAGTGGGAGGGATCCACCAGGACCATTGAGCCCAATGCACTCCGAGTCAATGCAATGAGAACCCCAACAATCACACCCCATGCCTGAGAGTGCTGCCCAAGCATTCCTCAAATTCGGCTGCAGGGAGGAGCCTCTCACCCTGGAGGAGCAATCTTTGGAGGTGCCCCCGTTCGGTGGGACACCATGCCGTGGAGCCTTATGGATGGCAGTCATATTTTCATACCTGCAAAAGACCTGGGTCACCGTTCCCCCAAGCCCACAGTAAGCTGTGTGCAGCCCCTGTGGTCGTAATTTGGTAGTGAGTTTTTGAGAAATTTCAGAGAAAGGCTGGAGAAATGCAAGTGGTTTATCACTTGTCCTGAAGTACATTTCTAAGAGAACTTTTTGTAGCTTCCCAGGAGAAAGTTTTGATGAAAGAATGTAAATAAAAGTTTATAGTAAAGGAATTGCCTTGACCAATGAAATATTTTCCTCTCTGTCTTCTTGTACATGTACATGCTGGGAGACACAGACACAGAAAAACACAGACAATCTCTCCAACCTAATGTGGCTATAGAGAGAAAAAGATTTGTTCTGTTTTCTTAATATTAATAATAAATTCTGATTTCTGATCATCAATCAATAGACATGAGTAGTTTGTAGAAAGGCCCTGTAGAAAAACCAGGGCTATCTCCTTTCTACAAGCCCCCAGAGCCCCCAGGGCTGGTTATGGCTCCAGGCAGGGCACACTGCCACAGCGTGGCTCACAAATTTTGCATACAAACCGTCTGCAGGTTAATGAGATGTGCAGTGTGTTTTATGTGGCTTTGTGCCATTTGTTGATTTATTTATTAGGGAATATAATTTTAAAGGCTCTTAGAAGTCACAATATCTTTCCTCATGAAGGCACAACTTCATTTTCCAGAGGTGGGTTCTTTTTACTATCTTTATAGCAGTTTAATTGGCAAAACAACAGCACCAGAAACAGAATGAATGTAAAACCCTCCCCTGTTTTGTTTTCCCCCCCACTACTGATTTTTGCTTTCATTTTTCTTCCTTTATTGACCTTTAGAATCCAATTACTACAGTGTTTTGTTTTAAATCTCTGGTAAAGATCACATATTTGGGTGAAGGAGCAAAAGTTATATAGCACATCCCATAAAATGGTCTATAGTCTCTGAAAATGGTATTAACCTTATAAATCTATTTCAGTTTGTCACTTTGGATTCAGTAGCCTCTAATCATCGCCTTAAATATATGAATGTCCCTCTTTGCCACATCTGTTATCCCCTGGTTTGGTAGCATGGGAAAGCTATTCCATTGCTCTTTCGCACCTAGACATTTTTTTAAATGTTAAATGTTAATGTCATGCAATATTTTGAACAAACAGCCCCGACTAAATGGCACAGTGGAGCAAATCTTCCAGAGTCTGTAAAGGCTGCTGTGCCACTGCTGTTAGACACCAGCCGGTCTGGCAATGAGTCCCACGTGTCCCTCTGGGGTGGTGAAACCCCAGCTGACAGCTCAGCCCCAAGCACCCCTCGCCCACTCTCCCTCCATGGGCTGGGGAGAGAATCAGAACAGTGAAAATGAGAAAACTCTTGGGCTGAGATAAAGACAGCTGAACCAGTAAGACTAAAGCAGAATGTGCAAAGCAAAACAAGGAATTCACCCATCCCTGCTGGAGCCCAGGAAGGCTGGAGAACCTTTCCTTCTCTGCTGGGGACATTTATCCTTAGAACTCCACGAAACAGCTTAGCCATTGGCCTAAGCCCATTCCCTCACTTCTTGATGAGCTGAAAGCACCAAGGAAATGAAAAGAGTTTTTGTTTAGTGTACCACAGAGTGTGCAGTTGTAGTTTTAGATTTTGCTCTATGTATTATATAGAGACAACATGGAGAACCCAGGGTGTTGGCTTCTCCTTGTTGTTCTTTTTCTTTCTTCTCCTTCTTCTTCCTTCTTCTCTGTTCCTGTGACTTATTAATTGGTAGAGAGATCTCAGTGTAGAAGAAGCATGTTATTAAAATTGATACTTACTGGTTTTAAAAACAAAATAGAATACGCAGAGGTTGCTAATTGGGTGATAAAGGTATAAAAGATACCTGCTCTGAACAGCAGAAGCCATTGTACTCCTGGAAGCAGAGACTGTGCTTAACTTAGATAAGAAAAATAAACAATCCTTGAAGCAGCAGAAAGAAGTCTTGCTTTGTTTTTCCCTGACATGATACCCTGAAAAAGGACGATCACCAGGACAGGGACCCATGGGGCCGGCAAGGCCCCGACACTCGCCCACTCTCCTTCCATGGGCTGGGGAGAGAATCAGAACAGTGAAAATGAGAAAACTCTTGGGCTGAGATAAAGACAGCTAACGGGTAAGACTAAAGCAAAACAAGGAATTCACCCACCCCTTTCCAGGTCAGGCAGGAACTTGGATATCTCCAGGAAAGCAGGGCCCACCACGCGAAAGGGTGACTTGGTAACACAAATGCCATCATTCCAAATGTTCCCCCTGCCACTTCCCACTTCTTCCCCCAGCCTTATGTACTAATCCTGTTGTCACAGGGTCTGGAACATCCCTTTGGCCATTTGGGGTCACCTGTCCCAGCTGTGTCCCCTCCCAGCCCTGTTGCTGGCGGTGTCGGGTGAGGGTCAGAAAAGGCCTTGGCTCTGTGCAAGCCCTGCTCAGCAATCAGCAAAAGATCTCTATGTTATCAATTCTCTTTCCAGCACAAATCCAAAACATATCCCCATACCAGCCACTCTGGAAAAACCAACTCAACCCCCAAAAAATCCACACACAACTGTGTTATTCTTCTCCTCCTGGTAGCTGCAACAGCTTTCTGTTTGTTGAACAAGGGCGATAGTCTGAGCTAGGACATTATCCATCACTGTAGGAGATGGATAGGTAGGCCAGTGTCACATAAAAAAACCCCCAACTTAAAACAGAGAATAAGAAGTATGGTGAGCAGGAATAATCATATTAGAATATCGAAGGGGCACTGAGCAGGAAAGGCAACACCTGCCAAAAATGTGGGATTCTGACATTTGTCTTTGGCCAGGAGTATGTGTTTGTTCTAGTAAAAACGTAATTATAACAATGTAACACAAGATTTTTATTCGGTTCATATTTAAGGAAAACGGAAAAAAAAAAAGAAGGAAAAAAGAAGAAGAAAACAGAACCAGAGCTTTATAAGCTACGTAAGGGCCAGCATGCTGTGAAATAGGAGATACAAAAATCATCCGTGGCTTTACCTGAAGGCAAAAACTGTGCAGAAACTCACTGTTTCGCCCAAGGAAATTTCTGATTCCTTGTTTTCCCCATATATTCAAGAGGGAAAGGACTGAAAGGAGTTTTATCATTGATTTTAATCAACACTTTCCTCAACGTGTTTAGTGGGTGGTGTTGATGCTTCTGGCTGCAGTTCTCTGTGCATTGATATTGAGAAAAGTGAGCTCAGTATCCAATTTCAGCAGAAAGTCAGTAGGGACTGAGCGAACAGCTCCCTTGAACACCCTCCACTGCTATTTCCTCCTCGCTGCTCTTTAACCAGAGAATATCTATGCACTCATAAATAAATACATGCAAAACATCTAGATTTGTATTCTCCGATTCCCAGAAAAAAAGAGTCAGATTTTGAAAAATAACACATGCCATGAACTTAAGTCCAATTTAACACAGCTAAAGGGCTGCACTTGTTTAAAATGATCAACTTTTAGTGTAGGAACATTCAAGGTCACTGCAAACTCAGCCACTTTTCTAGTTTACGATGTAGATTAAGTGTTTTGCATCTCAACTTGTATAGTAAATAAAAAATACTGTAGTTAAATATATGACTCTCATCTTCAGAGCCGAAGGTCATGTAGGACTTGGAACTGAATACAGAGGAGTTGAAAGCCTGTTTTGCACAGCACTGGGACAAAATTAGGGATTCATCTTTAATGTTCCCTTGTTTGTGCTTGATGTATTTCTTTCCCGGTTTCCCTAGGCTTTGATAATTTCTTCTGATACTGCATACTTAGAAAAAGACTTTGTTTCACGCATTTGACTTCTGCAGGTTTCAGAAAATTAAAGTACCTACTGCATAAAGCATTATGCAGTTAAGCAAGCTGTGTTATTCCCTGAGAGCACTTTCCTCAGAAATAACAAGGAAGAAGAAAGAAAAGCTGAAATAAATGCTTAGATTTTACTTTACAGCAGCAAGAAGAACTTTATAATATATTAAACGATCTGTGCTGTTGATACCGAGAAAAGCAAGCTAGGTTTTGGATGAAAATATTTCTTTTCTGGACACTGGGATAATTTTTGGTGGAAAAAGACAATGTAGTTTATTTTATTAATAGTAAAATTAGCATTAACATTAGGGGTTTTTCTTGTAAAGTTCTCAAAGCATTTGGCAAACACTAAGATTTCAGCTGTGCCATTAAATAACTGTACTAATTACTAGTCTTTGATAAATTAAGTCTTGGTGGGAAGCCCAGGATGAGGTGTACTTCAGAAAGGACCACCTTTCCTGAGAGGATTACATGTCATTTAAATCCCCCCAGAGATGGGGACTCCACCTCTGCCCTGGACAGCCTCTGCCAAGGCTTGACAACCCTTTCAGTATAGAATTTTTTCTTGATACTCAATCTAAATCTGTCCTGGTGCAACCTGAAAGTTTCTCCTTTTGCCCTACTGCTTGTTACAGGAGAGGAGCCTTGGAATGGCACAGTGAGAGAGGGAAGCAAGGGAGGGAGAGCTGTGGTTACACAAGAAGCAAGTATATACAGTCTCCAGACTGTAAAGTGATCTATTTAGTTTGTGTCACTTCCCATTCTCATTATGTTCTTTGTCAAGAAAATGGATTTATGTGCTGCCATTTTCTGCACTCATTACGGTGTTTGTCAAGTTAATGAATAGTCTGAGGATTTGAATTTCCAGTACTGAGAAGTGAATTATGGCTCAGGAATTAAAATAACTCTTGCTCTTTTCCAGGTTCTGCATCTCAAACCAAGAGACATTTTCTCTCTTTCTTGATACAAAGAGTATCAACAGGACAAGCTGCACTGAATAGTCCTGAGCAGGTCAGAAAACAGAAGCTCACATTTCTGTCAAATACCAGGCTTTTAACTTCCAGCATCTCATTTCTACAGCAAAACCAGGACAGAAAATGGGATAGAATTAACTGGTAGCACTTTATTATAAGTGACAAATAGTTATTAATTTTTTGATATTCCTTACAAGAACATTAATCATGGCAAGGTCTTTTGGACTTAGTGTGACTGTTAATATGTGATTCCAGTGAAATTCTGGTGTAATTTAGCATTAATTAATATCCACTTACTGTAAAGTGCTACCCTATTAATCTATTTTCTGTGACTAAGGAAGGAAAGGAAATAAAATAGAGTTAATGAGATCCCAATGTTTCAGTCCTGACGGTTGCAGTGACCTAGATTGCATCACACACCAAAAGTAAAAAAAAAAATTGTTTCATACTCTTCCTAGTCAGAGGTCAAGACCAAACTAATAAAGAGAATACAAAGAGAAAAGCATAGACAAGGCACAGAAGCTTTTGTTGTCTGAAGGACCAGCTTGTGCAGAATTTGGATGTGCACAAATGATCCCAGTGATTTTTTTCCTGTGTAATGCACAGAGGCACAGAAATCCTCAGAATTTCTCAGGATCTGGAGAAATTCCCTGAAAAGACCATGATCCCACAACAGCAGCAGCAGTAGGACTGCCAGTTCTCGTGCAGGGCCAGGCACAAACAAGGCAATCCACAGCAGCTGGCACCAGCTATGCAAAGTACAAGATAAAATAGAAGTTATTGTGCTGCCATCTCAGTAAACTGAGGAAAAAGAGAAATGTAAATGAAAATGTTTTGAAAATCTTTAAAGTTCCTTTGGGATTTATCAGGGCAGAATCACATCAGGGGTTTTTTTCTGCAGTCCTCAAGGGCACCCAAAGTCCTACTACCCACCTATTTTGGACAGAGCCTTGCAAAATATTCCAGTTTTCCACCCATTTACTGCTGAATGAACTGTAGCCTGTTTAAACTCAATAATATTTGAGATAGCTAAAGCAAAATATGACAAACACCAGCCTTGCTCCACTAAGTCATCTCCCTGCTATTTACATCTTGGCTATATATTTTAGTGGTCCTTTTTTCCCCTTCCAGCTCCAAGCAGATGAGGGAACACCCGTGCCTCACAGTGCTGCCAAAGCAGCTGGAAGAGGTGTTTGTTTTCTGCTGCAGGGGAGCAAAGGACAAAAGCCAGGTCCTCAGCAGCTGAATTATTCCTTCCAGTTAAGAAAACAAAACAAAACCAAGTATCCACAGAAATGTGGGAAATTCCACCACTCTGAGTGCCATTTCCCCATAGGACTGCCCATTCTGGGCTATTGTTACTGCTCTCTTCTTGCATATGTATTAACATATATTATCTAGAATTGTTATTATTACACCTCGTTCCTTAAGTCAACTCATGTATTACACCGAAATAAACAATTTTTTTTAGGATTTTCCTAACGAAGTAACACAGAATTCATCAAAAATAGACATCATAATTTTGGGGTTTGGAGCTTTTTTTCTTTGTCTTTGGCAATTCAGCTGTCTTGCCTGAGCTTCCTTACTTCATTCTTTTTTTCCTTGATAATTAATCTTCTTTTCTTTCACCAATTACTGACCCCTGTGGGAGAGAAGATATAAAAAAAATAAATAAATAAATATAAAGGTCAAAATTAAAACTGAGATCTGATTACTAAATAAAGGGAGGAGCTGAGACAATTTTAAGCACAAGCTGAGACGCTCAGGTCATGAGACTGTAAAGAGCTCTACTTGCTACCACCAATTAGGGGATCTGTTTTAATAGTGGGAGGGTTTTGGCAAGGGATTTCTCCTCACCTTCCTGGCCAGACACTGAATTTTGGCTGTTTCTGCTGTGGGAAAGAGCACATGTGTTTGTGTGGTTGCTTCTGCTGCCCACTCACTCAACTCCCTCTTCTCCTTTGGTTCCAGCAAGGATCTACAGGCCCTTGGTTCTCCTCACCATTCCAGATGAAATCCTTTGTCCTGACCATTAAGACACCAAAGTCTACATTTGCCTGCATTTCTAAGGAGTCCTGGGAGGGGGGAGCGAGTGTTTGGATTAGACCCAGAGGGAATAATTACTACATGGAAAGAAATAAAAGATTATTTATTAATTCTAATCTCTTTAGACATTTATTGCTTTTTAATTCAGACTGAATGTCAGGGGTTTTTTTTTCTCCTCGAGATGACAGTGACAACTGCACTCCTGAGATATGATCCACGTGATTGCAGGGGTGTTCTCAGAGCTAAAACTTATTAAATAAGCCAATTCCAAGCAGATGAAGAGAAGAGAAACACACCACCATCACAGGGCTTCTGGATAATCTGCCAGCACTAGTATCTTGTCTTTGCTAGATAGGGAGAAAAAATATCTGACAGCTTCTTCGCGTGTTCTCCAGTGCATTGGGAATCAATCCTTCCTAAATAATCCTTATTTCTGGGAATGTGCCAACACAAGGCATCCCAAATTAGGGAGATGCTATGATACTTCAGCAGTGTGGGTTCTTGTTTTAGAGAGGAACCATAGGATCTCTCTCCTTTTGGGTGTGATGATTGCTTGCTGAAAAGGAATGGATAAAATTCCTAGAAGCTACCTGTGCAGTGAAAACCAGAATGAGTTTAAAAATAAATTACATGGAAGGAGAGCAAAATGTGAACCCATCCAGGGTTGGGACTTCTGGATACAGCCCAAAGCTTCCACTAAGGAATGCATGGAGCACTTGGGATGTGTTAGACCTATGGACAGGCACTGGGACAGTAATTTGTTCATCTCCGAAAGTATAAAGCTTAAAGAGATAGAGCATGTAAAGAAGAGGGTCATGTGAAACTCCATCAGAGAAGTCAGATTTTTGTCAAGCTTTCCCTGTCTTTATTGTTTGTTTGGGGGTATCTTTTGTTGGGTTTTAATTTGTTTAGTGCTTGGTTAGGATTTTTTGGGTGTGTATATTTTTAGCACTTATAAGATTCTAAACACACATAATTTGGGAGGATATTTCTCTGTGCATATGTAATGCATACCTTTTTAATTTAGAAAAAATTAAATAATCACAAAAATTAAACCAATCAATGAATTTTCTGTTAGTTTCCAAGTTGTGTTTGTGGTTTCACGCTGACAACCCTCTAAAAGCCAAGTCCAGGGCTCAAACACCAGCAGAAAACACTGCATGAGTTGAAGGTGGCTGTATTACAGGAAGAATTTTTACTTTATATGAATATAATATTATATTAATCCAAACTCCAAGGCTCTGTCATCACTCAAGGTTCTCATTGTCAACTGATGTACCCCAGATAAATTGCAGAGCATTATTTATTACCTTATAAACCAATTCAATAAAATAATAAAAAAAAATTACAAATAATGTGAATGGGGCCAGGACTGAATTAACTTTTCAACCTCTGACAAAATTGTGTTACTATTTACTTGAAGTGCTTTATGCTTCCACAGTGCCTTGCATTTGTCAGTGGGTGCAGACTCTATAATGATATCATCATTATATTTAGATGGGTGACTGGGTTTAAAACATTATTTTTTTTCCCTTTGCCAGAGATGGAGATAGTATGCTTGGTTATGGATATCTATCATCCTAATTCTACCATCACATCATCTTACTGCACTTCATTCCCTCCAGACATGTGTTTTCTCAACAGATGAAAGCTTTGATTTTACACAGCCATGAACCTGAGTCTGCCGCACCAGATCTTATTTATTTATATGTCCCAACTCCTACACTACGGCTAAAAAGCTTCAATCTTTAAAACAGTTGCCCTTTTAGCAACCCTGGCAAGGAAAGGAATGATATTATTTCCTTTAAACACAAGGGAAATGGTGGCACTGAGAGATAAGTGACTTTTCTTTGAGAAAGCCTGCAACAAAGCAGAGACAAGAAGGAGAATTTTTCAGATAATCATAATAATCACAAGAAGTCCTGGTACTCACTGTGCAATCATAAAGTGACAGATTAAGGGTATTTGTTTGTTTCTTCCACTAAAATAACCTTCTATCTCTCAGATAATACTGCATATTATTCCTAAATATGTATTGTTTTCTAT
This sequence comes from Erpornis zantholeuca, assembly GCA_013400515.1. Classification (NCBI taxonomy): domain Eukaryota; kingdom Metazoa; phylum Chordata; class Aves; order Passeriformes; family Timaliidae; genus Erpornis; species Erpornis zantholeuca. The sequence goes on along the minus strand of VZTN01020344.1, from coordinate 102,929 downwards.
TTTTTAGAGTAGGAAATGCAACAGAGATCTTCTTTTAAATCAAGTCAAAGGAGAAATGATTTTGAATTATCCTAACTAAAACCAGCCTGCTAATGCAATAAAGTGATGCTTCAGAGAGAAAGTTATCAATCCTGTGGTTCTGTGATTACTGCATATTAAAATTCCATTTTCCAGACCTTTACAAAAATATTGGTGTTAATTAGGTAATAAGCTGATAATATTCACTACAGTATATGGTGTATATGACTTATTTTCCTTGACTTCCAAGAATATTTTGTAAAGAAAGAGATTTAAAATACAGTTTGAAATGAAAAAAATTAATTCTTTCCCTCTTTCTCTTTTGTTGGCATTGTCCTTGAAATGCCTTTACCCTGAAGTTAAATTTCAAAGAATTGAACTAAATTAATAATTTTCTTCCCGAGAACAATTCCAGAGAATGAGGAAGGAAGGAAAACAAACTAAGTAACACAAATTATACCATACCTTAATACAAATTTAAAACCTAGTAAAGGTTCCCATTCTAACATTATTGATATCACTTCAACATGGATTGAAAATACGGCCACAGTAGGTTAAAGGACGCTCTGCAATAATTGGAAATCATAGAATACCGTTTAGTATATGGAAAGAATTGGATCAGTGCTGCCAGGATTATTTGGAATTGCAGTCTCTCCCCCAGGGGAGAGGTCCATAACTCTCCAGCATCCATTCCTAACCTCTCGTCATCAGCTCAGTAGCAGTGCAAGATTCTTCAGCTTTCATTTCGAGCCACAAACTTTCCATACTCCATTTTATGTCCAACAAGATTTTTCTCTTTTTCCTCCACCCCATGGATCAATTTTCTGTAATCCCCTTGTTGCAGTAGCTAGAGAGTCTCCTCAGATGATACACTTATATATTTATTCACCTCTCATTCATTTTGCCCATTTACTCTTGCGCAAAAAAAAAATTTCTCCAGTTTGATTACATCTCTTCCTTTGTAGATGTTGAGCCACACTGGGTAATATTAATAATAAATGTGTAGTGTGGCTAAAAAGTATAAGTGGGCTTTTATTGTTCTTGTGTTGGATTTCATACCCCATTTCTGTTTTAAGCACATTGTCTAACCTTTACCTCATGTAACAATATTGTCCCTTCTCCACCTCTGACAAAAACACTTTATGTCACACATCCTGAAATACCATTCACCTTTTGATTACTTTATTATATATGTGGTCCACAATCTTTCTGAGGTAGTCTAAAACAGCCAGAATTTTTCCTGACATAGTTCCCTGTGTTCTCAGCAGAAACTCTGATTATTCTTCCCCTTGCAGTTCCCAGGTTCATTCTGTTTTTCTCTCCCATCATTTGTTACAGATTTATTTCATCTTTCTCCATTACAGATGGCCAATCTCCACATAACTCCCACTGAGATGTCTCAGTGCCTTGTACAATATTGTTAATATTTCTTTATCTCTACTTGCACTGACAGATCATACTGGCATTTTTCATGGTCTCTCCACATTGATGCCTAATAATCTTCCCCTCTTGTCTCCCTGGTTGTCTCCAGCTGAATCACCAGGCTGGGGCAAAACCCTTTGTTATGAGTTTCCTGCACTAGCACATCAACCTCACAACCACATTTTATCCACTCTGCACTCCCTTGCACTGTAGCTTTTCTGTGGATTGTTTCCAGCAAACTTAATTCCCAAATCAAGAAAATTTCAGACTATACAGATTGTTGGGTTTTTTGACTTTTGGGGTTTTTTTAATTATATACCCCGACGAAAATTCTCTTGTCATTTTCCCCTTCCTGACAGAGGATGGATGATCTTCTCCTGCAAAAAGGTCTCATATCTTATTAAAATCAGACCAAGTAGCCCCATTCCATGGATTGCTTTCCCTGTTTCCAAAACATATTTCGTAAACCACCTTATCTTCATGCATGAAACACTATTCCCTAATTTGATAGAATTTCAAATGAGAACTTCTATGTACCTAAGATTAGTGACATTTCTAAAGGCTTTTCAAGACATTTGCCCTTTATGCCGCAGACCACCTTTTTCTTTTGAAATTTCTAGGGTAGCCTTAGAATTTTAGGTGTCCACGTACATGACCTGCTGCCATTAAGAAGGGTTGAACTAATGAAAATATTTCTAAGAATCTGAAAACCTAATGAAAAGAATTAGGAGAGGAGAGGGGTCCAGAGGCCAGCTGCCAAGTGATTTCCCAAGGGAGAATGGACAGCCAATGCATCCACCATGCAGAAGTGTCAACCCCAACACGTCCCGGGGGTCTTCAGCTTGCCTGGGCTGAACCCCTGCACATCCCAGAGGAAGAGCAGGTCTGAAAGGAGTCACCAGAATGATTCTTGGGGGATGGTGACCTGTGGAAATCAAATTTTGTGTGGAAACAAGCTCGTGATTTGCGAGCCATAATGCGGACGCCTTATGCATGTAAGGCAACCAGCCTGTCACCTTAAGCCAGGAAGGTCTCGCTGACAAGTCCACATCCTCATCAGGAGACAACTGTAGGCATCCCCCTGAGCCTGGGCAAAGGAACTGGGTGAGATCCTCCTGTGTGATCCCCTTCCCAAGGAGCTTTACAGACACTCACCTCCCTCTCCTGCAGCCTCCATCACCTCTTCCTCAGTTTTACCAATCACTAACTTTATTCTTTCCCACCTGGGGTTTGGCTGGTGTTTATATGGGTCTGGATTTCCTGCCATGAAAGAGCCAGACACACTGTTATGGGAATCTCATGGGAACACCGTTCCTAAACAGGATGAGCAAAGCCTAATTTAAACAGACGCCATTAAAATAAATAACATCAAAGAATGAGAGATATATCATCCAGTGTGGCCTGGAAAACTGAGTGTAATTTTTATGCTAAACAATTTTAAAACAGAAATATTTTTCCTCTCCCAAATAATATATAGTGTGTAGTGCCAAGTGCCTCCATAAAAACTCACATTATGCCCTGTGAATTACTACAGACACGTTGGTATTGTTGAAACTGGATTAAACACGGTACTGGCAAAGTCTCATTTATCTCCAGATAGACCATAAATTGAATTCACATGCTTTTTCTGTATTTTATCCCCTCTCCAAAACAGTCTTATCTTAATTTTTGCTGCTAACATACATAGGACACTTAGAGCAAAGAGAGCATAAAAAGAAAATACAGTAATTCATGGCAATGAAAAATGCATAGTTATACGGAAGAAATTTGTGTTTTCTGGCTAGGAATTAGTGAAGTTTAACTATTTGGCATCTGGAAGGAGAAGAATATTATTTCTTGCCTGTCACCTTTTTTGCCAGTTAAAAGTCACACACTTCCCATCAGTGCTGGTTATCACTCTTGTTTCCTAAAGAGAGCAGTGAACACGTTTCCTGAGGGAGCTCATGCATATTTATAGGTCCAAACTCACAGGAAAATTTCATTAAAAAGGCAAAAAGCATAGATAGTTTTGAAAAATATTCAAGAAGACAGACATCTGCCTAGAGAAACCCCATTCATGGCCCATGAAGGTAAAAGTCTCAGCATAATTTTTTCCATGGAGTAGACATGACAGAATCCCTGCAGGCACACCCTACTGAGACAGAATATCAGGCACTGGGGTTCAGCTCTTTTGCTCCCCAGACTAATTACCACCCCCAAACCGTGCCCAGACACACTAAATCTCAGCAGAAAACACACCTCTGTGAAACCCCCTTCCAGGACCCCTCAGTCTCTGCTCAGACTGTTCAGAATGAAGTGTTAAACCCTTATGGGACAAGAAGATTGGGTGTTTCACCCACCTACAGCAATTCAGGTTCATGCTGGGGTAACCAGGGCACACAGGGTCTGCCAGCTCACTTTCAGCAGGGAATGGGAAGTCATCTCTCTCTTTGAGGATTTCATCAATTTTCCTCCTTGCAGGAGGCTGCATGAATGAAAATCAAGCTCATGAGCACCAAGACACCACAGCAATGAGGGTCAAGCCAAAAATGTGAGATAAAGTAGTACACAGAGTGATGGAGAACAGAAATTAGACATATTTGAAGTAACTTCCCCAATAAGAACAAAGATCTGCCAGGAGTGAGTTTGGCCAAGCATTTTGACATGGAGAGGCACTTTATCCTGTGACAACAAGGTTTTTGGTAAATGACCTTCCTGGCACAGCTAATCTCCATCTGGCTTAGGAGCAAATTTCAGGAGAGTCTCCTTTTAGGATAGAAAACAAGCATTTGTACCTTTCAACAGCCTCTGCTTCAGACCCTGGACTGGGCTTCAGCACCACTAATCCCAGCTCTACGGCACAAGCATGAGGCTGCATTTAAGGCTGTCTGTCACTCTCATGACAAAGAGGGATTGAAATGTTTATTTAAGTGCTCTATTCTCTTAAGGTTTGGTTTTGACAGGGATAATTTACTGCAGTTCATAGGGACAAAAGGGAACCCCCACCACAAACACAACCACCCCTTTCTCCGTCTCCAGAAATCCAGCAAAGTCCTAGACAAATGTAAATACACATATATATTTATTTCCATCACTTAATGACCCACCAGTGCCTTCTGTGCAGTCATTTGGTCTCATTCTTTTTTTCTAATGTGAAGATACCCGCAGGGAAATTGCTACTAACAAGTGGCAGACCCTTCATTAGTCAAGGGGAAATATACTTGCAGCCAATCACAGCTTTAATTAAAGATCTGACCCTGCTCCTAGCACAGACAATGGCAAAACAGCTCCAGAGAACTCCTCAGGAAGAGGCACTGAATGCAGCCCTCTTGAACCTGGGAGCAAGTTGCTTTCAAGCATATCACAATTTCCATCAATCACTGAACACAGAGCTGCAAGGCAACTCTAAGGTCTGACTGGCTGGTCAATCCTTCCACTCACAGACAGGCACACTATTCCTACACCCTGGCTGCTGCTTGTCCCTCCTGTCCTTACACCCCACTGCAGCCCAGGAAGTTCCTCTATTTCTCCAGGCAGTCTCTCACCATGTTTACCTACACAGAGCCTTAGAAAATTTGGGTTTTATTTTTCCCTTGACACTGTCTGACCTAAACCTCCTCCGTGGTCTGTCCCTGGCCAGGATCTCAACCCTGAAGTCCCTGCTGGTATTCAGGCTGGCAGAAAGCAGGTGGGAAGGTGTGGCACCTCTCAGATGTGGTGGCATTTCAGACCCACTCCAGATGAACTGAGTCCATCCCAAAACAAACCTTCAAGCAGGATGGAGGACACCTTGGCTGAACCTTCCCTGAAATTTGCAGGACTCCTTGCCGTTCTCCATCTCTGGCAACATGGAGCTGTTTTCATCAAACTCACCATTTCCCAGGACTGAAAATTATAGCTTCAGGAGAGCTGACTTTCTGGTGTTAAACCTCCCAACGTGCCTTAGGAACAAGAAGCAGCTGGAATGATCTGCTCAAAAGAGGCACGTTTTGAATTCATTATTTATGCCAGCCTGCAGGGGGGAAATTGTTGTTATTCTCCGTTAAACACCATTTGGCGACCCAGGACTCCTCCCATTGCCTGCTGAGACAAGTTAGCATGTTGCAAGATGCAAAATAAAACTTAATTTATTATGATTAAACACCATGTGACAAGGAAACAGACCCAGCACAACAGCGGCCAAAATGACTTTCTTCCTGAAATATCTGTCTTCCTTCATTTGATACTTGTTCTTGTTTGTCTCCTTGATGTTTTTCTTTCCTTTTGTATTTTCCTTTTGTAGGAAAGATTATATATGTGTTTTCCTTCCCCTGAAGATTTTGCTTTCCTATGGTCTATGTTTCTTTTGCATTTAAGTACTGAACATATTTTCTCGTGCTAAGAATAATTAGAAGGGAATAAAATTTTAAAATAAAATAAAATAAAATAAAATAAAATAAAATCTCCAAACCTAAAACACTATCTGAGTTTATTTCAAAAGTAAGAGAGCTTCCATTGATGGTGCTATGGCTAAGAGTCAGCTATTAAGAGTTCTGCCTGCTGCTACAGGCTCTTCAAAGCTGAAATAGGGGAAATTTTGTTCAGATATAAGGAAGAAATTCTTCTCTGTGAAGGTGATGAGGGCCTGGGACAGAGTGCCCAGAGAAGCTGTGGCTGCCCCACCCCTGGAAGTGTCCAAGGCCAGGCTGGATGAAGCATGGAACAACCTGGGATAGTGGAAGGTGTCCCTACCCACGGCAGGGCATGGAATGAGATGTTCTTGGAGGTCTGTTCCAAAGAAAACCATTCTGGGATTCTGGGATTCTACCCTCTATTTTACCAATGCTCTTTGCTCTCTCTAGACCGCTCTGCTTGCTAATCAAACTCCAGTTTTCTTTCTGCTTCAACCTGGTCCACAAGTTCTTGTGAGCTCAATTAAAATATTCTTTCATGTCTGCTACTAGTACAAGATAGCCTTGAAACTGATCAGAGGCTCGGTAATGGCACCAGACCTGTTGATTTTAGGGGATTTACAATCAAAAAGAGTAATTATTCAGATTAAGATTTAAACATTACTCCTCACTGTAATGGTTTAACCCTGGTAGGCAGCTGAACATCACTCATTAAGCACTTGCAAAATACAAAGGGTAACCAATGGTAAGTTTTTCTTATGGAAAACACAAGCAGATTTAACAGTTCAAATCATTGCAGAGTTCAGAATGGAATAAGAAGTGGAATAAAGTAGATATTTTAAATTAAGGTGTGGTCATACATAACCTTGGACCTTCACAGAGCTACAGCCATTGTAACTACTCTTGTCCTCTGAAATGGTAGAGCACCAGTGTATCCACATTCCCTAAAGCCTTGAGTGCTGCATGATGAGGAGCTAAAACCAGCTGTTAAACTGTTTTCCAAAGTGGCATGAGAAAAATCTGATCCTATTCTATTCTATTCTATTCTATTCTGTTCTATTCTATTCTGTTCTATTCTATTCTATTCTATTCTATTCTATTCTATTCTATTCTATTCTATTCCTATTTATTCTTCACACTTTGATTCCCAATATCCACCTTCATAAAAATTTTGCCTTCTCAGTATCTACATTTTGTTTGTTTCTGCGTTTTAAAGAGGAAAAAAAAAAGGTGAAGATTATCATTAGGTGAGGAAGGAATTTTATATCTTAAATTTCCTTTAAAATGGAAAAGATTTTTACTTGCTTGCTTGTGCCTGTTTGCATCTCAGTTAATTACTCTAAATTTTTAATACAGTTTTAAATAGCATCCCCATAAGCCTACAGGGAACCCTCTAGATCTTTCAGCTAGTTCAGATGCCAACAGAAAAAATATTTTTTCAAATCTGCCTCTGGAATTTTCCTGTGGCTTCTGCGTTTGTGTGAGTGAGACAAAGAGGTAAATGTGTAACAGAAACTGGATGGCTGGAGCACAGGTATTCCTTACAAAAGAACAAAAGTAGGTCCTTTTAGGGAAAATAAATGTCTGCCTTTAAAGGTTAAAAAAGGGTTGGAAAGGAAGGCAAAGCCTGTGGTTAAGGAAGTCCTAGTTTTAGTGCTGCAGGACTGAGTTTTGGCTTTGTCACTGCTGCTCAGCCCAAACCCACACAGAAAACACATTTGTCTGCCTGCTCACAAGCCACTCAAAAGGGAAGGGGAGGCTGCAGGGGTTTAAGGGTGAAACAAGACTTTTTATGTCTCCAATTCATATCCATCAACGACAAAAGGAAACAACTCCAATATCTTATTTTAATGCTTTCGTTTATCGTGGAGTTTAGTTGCCATAAAAAGTGTATGTTTAAAATGTCCTTTAGGAGTTACAGTCCCATAAAATCTTGTAACCAAGTGACACACGGTAATGAAACTCCCTCCACAAACTACAGAAAATGAGAATTTTTTTTTTATTATAATCGTCAAATAGTTCGCCTCAAGGTATTGATGGAATTATATATAAACCTTATGTGCTTCTGAAAGACAAAGAAGAAAAAAAGAAGAAAAAGAGNAGGAGAGAAAAGGAGAGAAAAGGAGAGAAAAGGAGAGAAAAGGAGAGAAAAGGAGAGAAAATTTAGTGGAATAGAGTCTGGAAGGGGAGAGACAACAAACTGGGTGAAACGGTGTCTTGTTAGACATGAAGCAAATTATACGAAAAAAACAAAATGTTAATTTAACATTTTCTAAGCAAATAATTGCTTATGGTTGTAGTTTTATTACTTATCCCCCATAGCTGTAATACTGTGAAAAAGGAATGAAGAAATTAGAAGCATATGAGAGATAAAATTGCACTTCCACTTGCAACATCTTTATCCAGGCAGAGCCATTCATCTGGGAAAAAGGGCTTTTGTAAACCTTTAGGATGAGGCTTGTCATGGTTTCAATTCTTCTAAAAAGTTCAGTGCACCACACTTCACAGGCTTCGCCTACCCTTACCTAAACTCCTACCCTGAATTAAAATTCAGATTTATAAGACAACAAAGTTATTGAACCTTCATCTTCTGAGCCTAGACTTTATTGAACTCCTCCATACAAATTCAGTTTTGCGCAGTTTACTTTTTGTTTGAGGTCTCAGCATATCTAATCCATCTGACATTCAGACACCACAATTATCTGTGGAATACAGCATTTCTGCACATAATGGGTAATGTGACATATGCAAATGTTTTCTTTCCATAAGTAGCTGGAGCAGTAGTAGAGATACCACTGTAATTATAAAAATGAAGTGGATGACAGCATAATACAAACAGATAACAACTTAGACTACTTACTTAGAGCTCACTTTTTGCAGAATTCAGCTATCACCATCATGCAAAGGCAAGGCCAGATGTCCTCTTCGACATTGGAGCTGTGCAGTTTTTTTCGTCTCCAGCCCTACATTAGAAGAGGCTTTTTGCAGAACTTATTACAAGAAAATACAGTAAAATCTAGACTAATACTTACAAGTCATAATATGTAATTGAATACCTACTGGATTTGTTTTTTTCTGTAAACCATAAATATGGAAATGCCCATGGCCTTCTTTGGAAGATGAGAGAAGAATGGTGCTCTTCACATAATGCTTTGTATCATTGGAAAATTCCTGACATCAAATTTTTTCTCAATAATCAGCAGAATTTCCTTGCTTGTCATTCTGTTAGTATTTGCTTTGTTTTACACTGGTGCAGTACAGGATTTTTCACTAATGGGTATCTGCCTCCCAAAATTTCCAGCAGCTCATAGCTTTGGGAAGGACATTGGGGAGTTCTGGTCGTGGAACATACCCACTGTTTGACAGAGGATAATCAGTGCCAGCCATGGGATGGAAAATGCAAAAAATGAGACACATGACTGAATCCTTGAGCTGGGAAAGGTTTCATTTTGCTTACTGCCTCAAGATGAAAAAACATATTTCTTATTTTTGGATATGTTTGCAATTTCCCCATAGTTTTCCATGAACTTTTTGCATAGCAAAATGCAGGTCTGAGATACCAACAGGTCAAAGACATGTGTTGAAGGATGGATTATTTTTTCCCTGCTGATATTTTTTCAGTGGCATTTGGCAGGGCTTCTCTAGGTGCTCCATGAACCCAGGACACAGCAAAGTAGCAATTGCCTCTGGCTCTCAGCACCTGTCACCAGAGCCGTGATGATCAACATTTCATTTCCCCCTTCGTGTCAGGGAGGTTGTTACATTTGTTTTTGGTGATCAGACGTAAAACTTTCCTCAAGTTTGAAAGCATTGATACAACGTCAGGGTTTAACAGTAGGCACAGGTGGTATGAAGAGAGAGGCAGAGGAATGGCACTTGCTATGAAAATGAGCCAGCAGCAGGAGCAATCACAAAAAATTTGTCAGTCTGCTTCAAGCATGACAGACTAAGGAGGTGAAGGGGTGTTTTTTTTTACAGGGTACCAGGGAGTGTGCAGCTGTGAGAGCCGTGAGCCTGGAGAGAGAATCCTACACCAGCCTTGTGTTCCTGCCCGCGCCTGCTGATGTGCACAGGTGAGGTTAATTTTTAAAATAACAGTATGTGACCATGGTTGCAGGAGGTCTGATGGTCAGAGACCATTCCTGGCAAGTGAGTTGGGATGTGACTACCTCATCTTGAACAACAAGGTGCTTCACTGAGACATTGGGGGGCTGGAGCAGGTTTAGGAAAGGGAATCAAGCTGGAGAAGGGGCTGGAGCCCCAGGAGAGGCTGAGGGAGGTGGGAAAGGCTCAGGCTGGAGCAAAGGAGGCTCAGGGGGGACCTTGTGGCTCTGCACAAGTCCCTGACAGGAGGGGGCAGCTGGGGGGGGTCAGGCTCTGCTCACAGGGAACAGGGACAGGAGGAGAGGGAACAGCCTCAGTTGTGAAAGTGGAGATTTGGATTGGATACTGGGAACAGTGTCTTCACTTGAAGGGTGTCGAGCACTGGAACAGCTGCCCAGGGAAATAGTGGAATCACCACCCTGGAGGGATTTATAAAACATGTGGATTTGGCACCTGGGGACCTGTGCCAAATCCACAGTGCTAGGTTGATGGTTGAATTAAATCATCTTGGAGGTCTTTTCCTAGTTAAATGATTCACTAGCATGGCTACAAGTTGTTTTGGGCTACTGGCAACAGTGCCTGTGGGATCTAGGTTTTTCATACATTACTTAGGGCTCAGCTTACTGGTACTTGCCAGTTGGATGATGTTTCATTAGAGTGTCTCAACGAGATTTATGGCAGCCATGCCTTTTGCCATGGAAGTCACTACCTATTTTTGCTGGTTTTGTCATCTATGATACTGTTAGCAAGGCTGACTGAATAGCTCAAAATGAACCTGTAATGCAACAAACTGTCTCACATCTGTTGTATCTGCAATATCTGTTACAAGTACCTGTTCTGCAGTGCTTTGGGATGGATTTGTATGAGGACAAATACAGAAATACACATACAATGTGTATGGCTCCTTTCATGTTTTGTAACTTTAGGTTGACTGAAAATGTTCCAAAGATTCTTTTCCCAGTTAAAAAAAAAAAAAAAACAAAAAACCAACAGCAACAAAAAAAAGTAAAGTATCATAAAACCTCAAAAAGCCTGATTATAATAATATAGTGCCCCCTGCTTAAACTGTTACAACTCTATGTCTATAGAAATATTCATCTACAATTTAGTTGAAAGACAGTGTAATAACTATCAGGTAGCTCTGGATGAATTGTTTTAAACTTCAAATATGGGTAGGAAAGGAAGTAAAGAAAGAAAAACTAATGACCATTTTCTCTAATTGGATCCAACACTGACTTAACGATGAAAGAGAGGTTCACATCTCCCAGGGTGAAGAGGAGGGGTTTAAAAGCTTGGAAGATATAACTTGTGTTAAAACCGACAGATAATTGCAATTCTTAAACAAAAACTGTTAGAGCTATGTATTATAAACATCTCTCTCAATTTAAATGAGTGAAAAATAGCACTCTGATGAGAACCTGCTCCTTATAGCAAGGTATGCACCTAACTCCACTTCTTCCCTTCTTTCACCTAAACAAAAGTTTCTTCTTTCTGGAAAGGAGATAAAATAAGCACCCCTGTTCAGGACATCCACCTTGTCTCTGGATATGCCCAGAATCTGGGGGATGAAGCTCTTTCCATCCTCCCAGGCTGTGTGTGAGCTGAGGTTGCAGTGGCTGCTGCATTCAGCTGAAAGGCTGCATCCCAGCACCACAAGTAGAATGGACACACTGGATACAGGGATCCTGTTGGGATACATTTTTCAGGGGATAGGGATCAACACAAATGGGAAGAGTAAGCTGGATCTGAAGTATCTGGAAACACAGCTGATGATACCTCTCACTGTTATGGCCAAAGGTTCTTCATCATCCCCAAAGAGATGGTGAGAGAATAAAGCCTGTTCTGACTGGCACTCAGAAGTTATGCTGACAACACACACCAGCTCAGCTTTTACAGACTTTTTTCAAGACAGAAGTTAATTTTAACACCACACACAAAAAGACACACACAGAAACTCCTCTTTTGTTATCAAGAGTGGAAAGGAATACTGTGACAGAGGATAACGATCTTCAGCAAAATTGCAGACTCTTACTAAAAATACACATTCTTTATTTTTCACAGTGTACACAAAAGCAAAAACTGGAAAAAAAATAAGACTAATTGCAGTCAATATGGCATTTTCCTTTATTGCACACAAGAGAATGTTATTCTCACAGGTGTTATTCTCACAGGTGTTAATCTCACACCCTGAGAACATGGATGGTTGTAAAGCAGGTAGTTATCTGCGTTTCCTATAGGGGTAACAGAGAACATCTTATTTAGTGCACGACACTCTTGAGGCAGGAATGCATTTGCTTGCCAAAAGAATCTAAGTTAAATATTTTTAGGAGACCTTTTCTTTTCACTTTGCTTCTTTAGTGCCTTGACATGAGTGCAGGGATTTCAGTGCAAAAACTCTTGCAGGGGTAGAGCCCAGGAATTCCTGACTGAACTATTATGTTTACTTCTATTTGTTAAAAAGTGGACTTTCAGGCACCATAGACCTTACAGCAAAGGATTTGTAAGTTTGTTATTTAGACAGGTGCAGGTACCTTTATTCTCTGTCTAAAAAACACAGAGAATTTCTTTATCTGAACAACCAGTGGAATGCTGTGTGGTTCTAGTAAGGGAAGTTGTATCAGCAGCTGAAAAGCAGTTGACAAAGAAAAAAGGAATCCAATGTGGCCTTAGTTCTCCAAGAGCTGTCACAGACTGGTACCACTGCTTGTCCCTGCGTTTGTCACTAGTGACAGGCCAGTGTGGCCTCCACATTTCTTTTGGAATTTGTGCCTGTAAGGGAAAGGGAAATAAAAATTTAGGAGAGCAGTGGAGAGGAATAATAAGAAAGAGCTCTGACAAACCCAAGGAGGTTAAGCATTTCCCTGGGCTGAGGTGAAGGGTATTCCTCAGGCCATGGTATGAGCCCTGATTCCACAGGGAACTGTGGGGGGCTTCTCTCCAGCCCCACTGGTTCTTTAGTGGATGGGGTTCCTCCCCGAAATACTGGTTGATCCATGTTTTTCCTAAGAGAATCCTTGTTTCACACATCTTGGGAAAGTTCTGTCACCGCTGGATGTTTATATACCAAAGCCAAATGCAACCCTTGTGTCATTCACGAAATAGAAACAGCTTCAATGCTTTGGGGGCATGTTACATATTCTTTAAAAATGCCCAACAGGTTAAGCTGGGGTTTGGAGTTTACAGGGCCTCCCGTGAGCCTTGCTCTGTGCAGATTAACAGAGCACATATCCATTTTCACAGGCTGGTTCAGCAAAGAAAGCACCATTATTGCATGTTTTCCTGCCTAAATGACAGCTTGGGTTCCATGGCCTGGTCTAAAATCTGCTGGACCTGCTGAGGTTCCAGTTCAGCTGTGGTTCCTTCTTTCTCTCTACTGTGCAGCTCTCCATGGCTCTTTTAAAATTTGGTCTGCTCATTGTGTTGTGAAGGATGTATTTCAGCCCATAAGACACCCCTGTGTAAAAGTGGTAATATTTGTGCTGGTACCTACATCTTAGAGAAATTGTGGACGTGGCCAGTTTTACTCCAGGGCTGTCAGACCTGAAAAGCACAGCAAGGATCCAGTGTGAGCCAGGTGGCCTGAGCACTGCATCCCATTCCTCTGGGCACATCATGGAGGGACTGCAGCTGTGGTCACTGGAAATCACCCTCCTCAGCCACTTTGGAGACACTGATCCCATCACACATCTCATCCACTATTTTTTTATTTTTAATTCCACTCCCTCTGAGCTTTTCTTCTTCCCCCCTAGTTCGAGGTGCTTCATTTACTCATGTGAAACATGAGCAGGAGGGGGACATGTCCATTCCCAAAGCAGACTCCAGCTGAAGGGGCCATTTGCTGGTTTGTTAGCAGTGACCCACACGAACTGGAAAAGTGGATACATAGCTACTGTGCAAAAGCAATGATGCATGGAGTTCATCATGGCTTTGTACCCAAAATGGTATTTAAACTTTCAGCCTTCAAGCAGAGACTCCAGGCTGCATCTCATTTTGCTTCTTTCTTTCCTAATTTGTAACCAGCACTTGATTTAGTAAATGCTGGAATTCAACTTTGAGGATGAATGAAAAAGCCTCAGGAAACTAATGACCTCCTTAATAAAAAAATACGATAACTTCACTAGATTTAATATTTCAGGTTTCTATAAGGATTGAATTGGAAAGATTTTTTTCTTTCTGTCTTTCTGCAGGGGGGAAATGAAAGCACCTGGACTTCACAGCTGGTTACTAGGTATTATGTGCAGTGGTAGAAACAGAAAGTATTGACTTTCATTACAAGTCAGAAGTAGGCAGGTTACACAAAGAAGAATTTTGAAATATCTGCTGCAGAAGGCCAAAGGAATATTTGCCTTTCCAGAGATTGTTCTTATTTAAATGGAGCTCAGAATTTAAAAGCAAATATAAAATCTGCCCCAGATGTATTAAGCTCACTTTTTGCTCCCTCATACAGGAAGATTTAAAGAACTACTGGTTTCAGCCACCATTCAAACTTTTTTTTGTGGAGCTGACGCTGCTCCCTTCCAAACAGCAAGTGAGGCTGACTCTTCAGGCACACATCCCCATCTCTTGAAGCCCTTCGGAAACTCACAGGCTAAAAGTTGCTGCAAGATCAAAACTTGTCACTATCTGATGAGGAATTTTTGCAAAATTTCCTATCTACTGGATCGTTCAGCTGGCTGAATAACCCATGTTTGGTGCTCAGACAGGATGTAAAAATAGCTAATGTCAAAGCCAAGGAATATCTCAAAATCTTCAGCAAAAGGGTTGTCCATCCCTGGCACAGCTGCCCAGGGCAGTGGCAGAGTCCCCATCCCTGGAGGAATTGAAAAGCTGTGAGGGTGTGGCACTGGGTTCATGGTTTAGTGGTGGGCTTGGCAGAGCTGTGCTAATGGTTGTACTCAATGATCTTAGAGGTTTTTACAACCTAAGTGATTCTATCGGTTCTATGAAAAAGGCTTTTGTCACATATTTACCTCACTGCCCTGGACCTGGGGTGTGTCTCACCTGGGTTTGACCACACAGAAGTGCAGCATCTTGCTTAGGCAGCCACTTTGGTTTCCCCTGGTTAAGAACAACAGATACAGGTCACAAGAACTCCTGTGGATAATTAATTTTGTCATAGAGTAGTTCTGAAATAGGTGTAAGTAGTTCCTCTCCAGAGGCAGCTGTCTCCATGTACTATCAATAAATGGAATATGCAGCATTAGCATTAACTCGTTGCTGTAACTTTTTAACGAGGTTGTTAAGTGAAGCAGTTGTTTGCTTTTAGTGTTTTACTTAAAATACACTTTAAATGCAGGATAAGTGAAGGTGTTTTTTGAGAAACTTACTGGAAACACATGAGAAGAATTCTGACTTTGAGTTTTCCCAGTCATTTTCTACCCTGGGTTACAAGGTGAACGTAAAGAAACTTAAAACTATGGGCTGATTTTGCCCACCTTAATTTGAACCATCTGAAGAGACATTTTCCTTTTTTTTCCAGACTTTGAAGGTTTATTTTGCTTTGATTTTATAATGTAAAGTCAGAAAAACAAAGATTAAAACGTATGTATTTTGGTTTTTAAAATTCTGACAGAAATATGATATTTTATATATTAAAAAATATAAATAATAACATACATCAGTCAAACCAGAGAAATGTTATCAATTTAAATTTCTTAGAATTCTCTGGTGATAACGCTTTACTACAATACTCCCAAATAGACCTGATCAATGTAGAAATATGAGAAGTATTACAGAGCTTATGTAAGGAGTGTGAAATGAGATCTCATCTGTCTATTGAGGCTGACTGCTATTTGTAAGATTGTTTTAAAAACCAATGATAAGAAGTTTTTGTTTATCAAAAGAGAGCCAGAGGGGACTGTTGATGATCAGTCCTGACTTTAAACAGCCCATTATCCTTGATCCAAAATGCAGACCTCATTGCACGATGCAGGCAATGTCAGGCAGAGCTCCACTAGAAATGCTACAAACACTTCCAGGTATTTTCTTCACTGAAAGACAGCTTGTAAAAGCCCAGGGACTAATTAAAGTGCTTTTGAAAAAGTATCAGGTAAAGTTATAGTTCACAAACCAAGTTCACATCAGCAAGTTCACTGATGACACAAAGCTGGGAGGAGTGGCTGATACCTCAGAGGGCTGTGCAGCCCTTCAGAAGGACCTGGACAGGCTGGAAAAGAGGGCAGAGAAACTCAACAGAGCAAATGCAGGGTCCTGCACCCAGGGAGGAACAACCCCGGGCAGCAGCACAGGCTGGGGGTGACCTGCTGGGGCAGCTCTGAGGGGAAGGACCTGCGGGTCCTGGTGGGCTGCAGGCTGTCCCTGAGCCAGCATTCCCCCGGGGCCAGGAAGGACAATGGGATCCTGGGTGCCAGCAGGTCAGGGAAGGAATCCTGCCCCTCTGCTCAGCCCTGGAGAGGCTCAGCTGGAGTGCTGTGTCCAGGCCTGGGCTCCTCAGGACAAGAGAGACGTGCAGCTCCTGGAGCAGGTCCAGAGGCTACACAGAGGATGAAGGCACTGGAACACCTCCCTGATGAGGAGACGCTGAGGGAGCTGGGGCTGCTCAGCCTGGAGAGGAGCCCCAGCTGAGAGGGGACCCCATCCCCGTCTGTCCCTGGCTGCAGGGAGGGCTCCCAGCAGGGCCCAGGCTCTGCTCCGGGGCCCAGCAATGGCACCAGAGCCACGGGCAGGAACTGATCCCAGGAATTTACCCTGGCCATGAGGAACAGCTTCTGTCCTGTGCAGTGACCCAGCACAGCACAGACTGTCCGGAGAGGGTGTGGAGTCTCCCTCCCTGGGGATATCCCAGATGTGTCTGGACACAATCCTGTGCCCTGTGCTCTGGGAGGGCCCTGCTGGGGCAGGGAGCTGGGGACAGATGACCCCATTGTGGTCCCTTCCAGTCTTCTCCCATTCTGGAATTCTGTGAAATGCATCTCATACAGGAAATGTTCCCACAAATGGCAATCAAAAAGCAGATGCAGGAACACCAGTTTGGGCTCTAAGGCAAGGGTATTTTTTGGTACAGCAGCACAGGTGAAATTATTTAGATGCAATAAGGATCTGCAAGGTTGGCTCTTTCACACAATTATCATTTAGTATTCAAAGAAAAGAAAATCTCTCTGGGGTGAAAAAACAATCATAGAACAGCTAAATAGAGAGAAGGGGAAGAAAACACCCCACATAAATGTATCAAAGAAATGACTTGAGGGAGAGCAAGAATTCACATTGGAGTGAGAAAAAGCTGGAATACAGCCAGGCTGCCAGATTTGGTACCCCAAAGTGATTTGGAAAGAAATTACGTAAAGTGCAATTTATGTTAATACTGCATGAAAAAAAAAAAAAGTGAAAACACGGTGTTTCAGTTTTAAAAATACTTTGAACTGCAGTTTTAATAGTGCCTTGTGTATGTGCATGAGGGGAATTAACAATAGATAAATGACCTGAATTTAACTAAGGCAAAGCTTTAAATTCTCTTGGGATAGTTACAACCCATCCCTGAAGGTGAGGGTAACTCAGGTTCTTTTTAATAGGTCCCCCGGAGTGGATTAGGGTGAAAAGGCCCTGAATGAACAGTGTTTGTAAATATATACATGGAGGGTTTATTTTAGAACAGTTTGGTTGCCATAGAGAGCATGCATGTAGCCATTTTAACTATTATTATCTGTAGGAATGGAACAATATAAAAGCATAAAAACAACACTTAGGAAAATGTATAAGGGAAAAGGACGAAAGAGAAAGAAAGGATAAGAGTAAAAAGATTTTCCCACCTGTGGATCCAGCTACAAGACTTGATTGCTACAATTTCCGTGCCTGTTGGTCGCAGTGATGGTCACTGCCTTGATGGGTCAGGGTGGGAGAAAGCCTGTGGAGCACAAAGTTCAGTGGGTTAATGTAAGCTCAGATCTATGTGGGAATACAGGTACATCCCCTGATGAGGCAGTCTTACACTGTCCTGTGGTGGAAGGCCCCAGAGATGAGTCTGGGGGCGCTTCAGGGCTCTTTGATTGTTTAGGAGCCCTTCCGAGACCTCTCTTTCTCACACCAACATAGTTGAGCCAGTTATGACTCATCAGAAGTCATGAAAACCTTCAGGCTTACATGGGAACGTTCTGATTTCTCCCCTGGGAAGGAATTTTACACCTGAGCGAGTTGTGTAAGGAAGGGAATTGCCAGGACACAAAGAACTATCCCACCTCACAGGATCTGCTTCTTCTCAGCCTCCTCCCTGATCTGGCTCCAAACTCAGCTCCCTCCTAAGTACAGCTGGTTTGTGTGGTCATCTTCTGTTGTTCATACACTCAGCCTTGAGTTGTTTTCTTGCCATAGGTTACCCTTGCCAGCTGTTACCCTTGCCAAAGCACACACTGCTTTTGCAAGTCGCTGATTACTTGAGCCATTTACCATTAACATTTCAGTCCCTCACAGCAGCCTTGGGAGAGCTGCTTAGAAGAAAAAATTTCTGCTGGGGACAGGAAGTAAAAGCTGTGTCTCCCACAGTCACTTGAGAATGTGAAACTGTTTTGCTGCTGATCCAAGGCAGAACTTGAACATTCATGATTCCTTATGAGTCTTTTGAGTGAATGAAGTGATCCTCTCCCAAACCAGAAGAGCAATTGCATCTGTTCAAGGAAGGCAAATTCATGTTCCTGCCCCATGCATCCACACACTACAAACAAAACATTTGGCTGAAGATGTTGGTGCCAGTATTTGCACTTTACCTACAGGAAGAACAGGGCACGGGCAGGTTCACATTGCACACATTTTGTGGTGAATCTCAAATTGATGCCTTAGTCCTATGATACAGTGCTTGCACCTCAGCCTTCCCTTCTCTCTCTCTGCCTCCCAAAATCACTTTTACACACTGCAATCACCATTAAGTCTGCCATACCTGTATTTCATATGCATATCCACTCTGATTCAAGTCCTTCTTTTTATTTGCTCTTTGACCAAAGCATTGGTAAATGCAGGGAAAACATTGAGACTGAGGCCATTCTTCTAGGTTGGTATTTACTGTGCACAGGCTCTGCATCCTGGTCCAGAGCTGCAGTTAGAGCTATACAATTCATTGTTTTGCACTCACTCTGCCTGATTTTACATAAATGGATAATTCACAGCATGAGTTTTAGGATATCATTTTAGTTTACATAACTGGATAATTCACAGCACAGTAAGGCATAAAATTTCCCTTCACTGATGTCATGTTAGCATGGCTCTACTGTGCATTTGCATTACAGTCGTTCCCCAGATCTGAATTTCTGTTGGACCAATAACTCATCTTATGACAAGCTATTGAATTTATAGCTGGCATTTGCCAGAAAAAAAGAAAAGGAAAAAAAGAAAAAAAAAAGAGAAAAGAAAGAGAAAATTTAGAAATATGAATGAATCAAAACACCAACTTCAGATGCTGAAGTTGGAATTTTTTTTTTTTTTTGGACAGGGAGGAGATTTTGCCATTTCTAAACTAAATAAAGTTTTCCCCTGTATGTCCTTCAAGTAATGTGTCACCTGTGTCTCCATACCCCTGACATCCTTACCACCTCCCTGGTTAAAAACACCTTTCTCTACTGTGAGTGGGCCACTTCCCTATTTCCCAGACTTCTTGATTGCCCTACAAAGCCAAACTCAGGGCAATTGCTCTTAAGCCATGTGTACCTTTCACACGTGCTGCTGTTTCAGGCTGGATGAAAGGCTCAGTGGCCTCCTTTGCTGGTGTTTGTTTTTTGTTTTGCCTGTCTCCAACACAGATTTTTGCCTTAATAAGACTTCTTCAGTGCTACCAACTGAGACCAGCACGGTCAGGCTTGGAGAACCCCTTTGCTCAGGGTGCTCAAGGAGGAGTTTTCGGTGCATGTGCCAACACACAGACAGACTGACACCACTCTGGTGCAGCAGAGATGTCATACACCCTCACAGCCTCTACAAAATGTGGCTTTCCAGTTTCTGCTGCCACCATCAAACTGCTGAGAGGAAGGCAGTGAACCTCACATGCTCAGCCTCCCTCACTGGTGGTGGTGGTGGCAGAAGGGATGTGCAGAGCCTTCCTAGAGAGAGGCAGAAACTTTGGTAATGCAGCATATTTTGTCAGAGACGCCACTGATTACTGTGCTTGCCTATTTAACCATACAGCATTGGGGGTGATGCCTTAGGTTTTAACTCTTATATTTTTCCAATCCTGCAGTGCCCAGTGTCACTCTGCAGTTCCCTGGAGCTCGTTCAGTGCTGTTCTCTCATGCTCACACACACACAACAAAGCCTCTCCAGCTCTCCAAGGACACCCAGACCCTCCTAGGCCCAACAACTGCAAACCACAATCTTGGGGACAGGGGGGCAAGCTTGGGCAAATTCCATCCTTGCCTGGCTTCTGCTTGGGGAATTGATGCTGAGATCCAAGTGGGAAGAACTCGGGAGCTGTCCTTGTCCATGTTGGGATGCAGTGAGGCAGGAGCCTCTGGAGGCCAGAGTGTACCTCTGAAGGCCTTTCCAATCAATCCCACCTTTATTCCTTTATTCCTGTCTAGGCTCTGTTTCTAGGTAGCCATTTAAGGCATCAGGGGAATTCACAACTTCTTGGGATTACACCTCTTCAGGAAAGACCTGATACTGCTGCTTGTGAAGATACAAGCAGAGCCCCTGTTGTGAGATTTTGGAAATAGAGCACACTTCTGTCAGGAAGCTAACGCAGCAACTGATGGGTATCAACTCATAAAAGGAGTAGTTTCTACAGACAGAGAATATTTGACAACCCCCCAGAAAACATATGGATCCTGGTTTATCAAAATACAGACTAATTTGCATCCAGCAGAGAATATTCAAAACTTTATTTTTGTGCACAAAACATCCTTTTAATTAAAGCAATTTAGTTGGCAGGTTTTTTTTAACTGACCAACATTCTGGTTATAATAGTTGGTTGATTCAAAATTTCATCTATAAATCCTACCTCTAAAGAGAACTGTTTTATTACTTTTTAATAGAATTTGTCATTATAAATCATCTGTAGTACCATAGTGCCTAAAGCTGTAAATGAAAATGATAATTGCATTGACTGCTATACAATTTTTTATGGGCTTTACCCCTAACCTGATGGGGTTTCCAAAGGAGACACTTAATTCTTTACACTCATTTATTGTTTTTTCTCTTTAACTTTTATCCTAAGTTTGTGAGAATTTCACTGAGACTTTCCAGCTCAGTACACAAATGAAAGTCTTGGCCAGGGGAAGCTGGGAGAGCTCAGCCTGGAGAATAGAAGGCTTCAAGGAGGACATCAGAGCACCTTCCACTATGTAAATTGTTTACAAGACAGCTGAAGAGGAACTTCTGACAGAGGCCTGGAGTGATACAACAAGGGGGATTATTTTCACAATGAAAGATGGTGGATTTAGATTAAATATTAGGCAGAAATTCCTTACTGTGAGGGTGGTGAGGCTCTGTCACAGGTTGGATCTTACTTGGGTGATGCTTTCTGCTGCCTGAATCACATTGCTCAGCAAGTGCTGTCACAGAAAATGAGAAGTGGTTTCAGTTGCACCCACTTCAAAACCTACCCAAAGGCAGGGTGATTGTGGAAAAGGAACCAAGCACAAGGAGATCTCCAGCTGCCACTGCTTTCACTGCAGGGTGGTGTCTGCGCTAATAAAGCACCGTGACCCTGCTTCCCCATGCATGAAACTGGAATAGATCTTCTGAGAACACTGATTTCTGCTTCTAACTGATAGTTTAGAGTCAAGATTGCTTTGTGGGCTCTGTCACCAACCCTCCGTGTGCTCCAACAAATTATTTAGGCTGCCTGCAACAAAAAGCTCTGCAGCAGTGCTCCACAGAAGAAATGACAGTCTCTGCTGGCGTCTCTAAGCCCTTATCTGCTAGATAAACCAGCTCTGCATCCTGCAGCTCCTCTCCTGGCCCACGGTGCTATTGAAGTAATGAGGTAATTGAGCAACAAGGTGGCCAAGCCAGCCACTCCCAGGTAAAGTAAAAGAGAATGCTTTTCATGTGGTGCACAGGGAAATTAAATCCATTTCCAATTCCCAGTTGCTCTGCCAGCTTTTGCAGAGCAGGGCAGCCAGAGAGGCAGCAGAGCAGGCCAGGAATTCTGATAAAGCTGCTTCTCCAGCTCACAGCAGAGCAGACCAGCAAGAACCAAGTCACAGAAAGCTGCAACCCAGACAGCCCTAATCTCCTTCTAATCATGACACATTCAAGGTGTGATGTCATCGAGCTGTCTCTTACTGACCTGAAGTTGTGTCAGGGGAGGCTTACGTTGGGTGTTAGTAAAGGATTCTTCCCCTGGAGCGTGTCTGGGCTCTGAACAGGCTCCCCAGGGAAGTGGTCACAGCACCAACCTCAGGAAGTGTCTGAGCAACAGTGTCAGCCACATGGTGTGGTTCTTGGTACTATGGTGTGTAGGGCCAGGAGCTGGACTACCATGATCCTTGTCCATCCCTTCCAGTTCAGGATATTCTATGATTCCAAGGTGCTTCTATAATCTCTACCCTGTTCAGGAAGATGTTCTCCCTGACAGCATTAGCAGGAAAATCTCTTTGCTACACAACACCAGCAGGGAAATGAGACCTGTGTTTTCAGACTTACTGGACTGCTGTGCACTCAGTTCCAGCTCCTGCTTTCAGGATTTACAGCTGCCTTTCCAGAAAAGTCATACAGGGAATATCAGCAGTTGAAAGGAGCTTGGAGTACTAAAAATCTGCCCCCAGAGTGCAGACATAGACAAGCTGAGTCAGAGGACAAGATAAATTTTAGTTATCCATCTTGTCCATCTACCTTTTGAAGGAAATTCATCTCAGGATATCTCATCACAGGATGTGTAATACTAATTGGGCTAAATCATCCCAAACTAATAGGTGCCTACCATATTCCTCATTTAGAGTAATTTTTAATAGTCTATCCTCAGCATCTGATATCTCAACAGATAAACAGCTGGTAATAATCAAATTGTGAGAATTGCAGTCTGAACAAATCTGATGGCTCAGGCAGTCTCCTTATTTCCCCTGTCTGATGGGAAACTGAGGAAACTGATGCTGAAGCCTGGATCCACCCAGGACTGAGTGTGCGACTGAGTTTCCCACTGAGGTCAGTGCAAGGACCCAAACAGTGCAGGCAAGGGAGGAGATGTGGGGGCTGTATCCAGAGCCTCTTCTGCTTGATTTTTAAGGTGGGGACAGGGTTACACAGGCTGTTCGAGACTCGCAGATGGTGGATATTACTACGAGAGAGGAATCAAGATTGCTAACCCTCCAGCTGGGAAAAAGAAATCGAGAGAAACTGCTTTATTTTGTGGCATTTTGCAGATGTGAATATTGTCTCCTAGTCCAGAATAAGGGGTCATAGAACATCCTTCAGGAAAACTGGCACTTAAGGCTCCTGCCAACTGTGAGCCCTCGCATTTGATGGTGACAGAACAGTGCTGCACTCTCCTAACTCGCAAACCCTGCCTCTTGTAGTGTTTGTTCTTACACGTCAACACCTCTAGGCCATATAGATGTGACATACGGATGCACAGACATGTCACAGACAAACTGCTATCCTCGGATCCTCTTCCTGTTTCCACAGTAACCTTACAGAAACAGCCAGCAGTCAATAGAGAAAATCAAAGGCAGGGATAAGTCATAAATTTAGGCTGCCAAGAAACAGATCTTGAATGCTGAGTGACTGATACACAGCGTAATGCAATTTAGGGTGTTTATTATGCTAACCCAGGGCAGGAGCGTGCAGGCATACGATGTGGCAATTACAGCACACATTTGCTGCTAGTTAAGCAGGAGTGCAGAGGAGAGAGCAGGTACAGAGAACTTTATGCTCACAGACTGTTTAATGGCTTAATCCTCCTGCCAAGCCGAGCTTCCCTTTGCTCCCTACCCGACGCTTCCAGACGCTCATCCAAGAGGTAACACTGAGACATTTATAAACAGGTGCCCCATCACTGCAGGCACACTTCGTATGCTAAGCTTTGTTTGGGGAAAATAACAAGAAAAGGCCAATCAAATACTTTAGCTAGGAAGTGTCAGACTCTTAATATGAATTGTGCTCATTAATGTGACAAGTGTCAAATTCATTGAGTTCCTTTTTTTTTTTTTTTTTTTGGTGGCTGTCAGTATATTGATGTGTGTTTCACAAACAGTTTTTCTACCAAAACTGTTTTTTCTCTGGGGAGCAGTTTAGGCAACAGTCAGATGAATTACTTAGTGAAAATTGAAAACTGTTTTTTCTATTAGTCACTCAAGGGGTAGTACTCCAAGTAAAGAACCACAACAGCTATATTCCATTCTCCTCCAGGCCATCAAATCCTTTCATATTCACATGGTACTGAGTGCAGGGTCTGTGGGTATCCCAGGCTTGATTTAAAGCATATAATTCTCAAATTAAGCACTAAAATTGTATCTCTGGTAGCATGGTGAATCATGTTTACAGGACCCATGCTCTGAATATTTATTTAGTATTGCTCAGTCTGGTTTTGAAACAAGATCAGTTTTCATGCTGTTGGTAATAACTAAAGATTGCAATGTTGGCTTATGCACTCCAGCAAAAAATTAAGGGAACCATAACACTAACATAAGCTTCACTCTCTAAGAAAACTAGTGCTTTGTTAGAACATTAAAAAAGTCCCTTTTGGAGGATCAAAGCCTATCTAACTTGACTCAGAGTGACATGTCAAATTGGAAACATAAGACTAAATATATATTCCCCCTGTTTGTTATTTTAAAATCTTATTTGTCTCTCTAATACTTTTTCTCCCTGACACCAAACAAAATAATATTTTAAGATGGATATTGATCACTACATCAGTGCTCTCCCTGGAAGGAATACGTGTGCCTAAAGCCTGGCAGGACACAATGTTGCTCAGCTGGACTCATTAGCATGGCAAGCAGTTTGGCATTTACATCTCTGCACAGCTCCTGGGCAAAGGCAGCTCCAGTTCAGAGCACAGCATGTGTCTGTCTGCAGCTGACAATGTAGACATGCCCTTAAAAGCCAGGCCATCCTTCAAGGAGCAAGTGAAACTAGCAGCTGTGGAGAGGCAGTGGCAGCTTTTGTCAGGCAAAGGACGAGGGCTGAGTGAGTAATTCCGGATGAAATCTCTTGATCTGTTGCAGATAGAGCTTATGGCCTTGAAAAGAGTATGTATCAGCACCTGATGCACAGAAGCACAGAGGTGTCTGGGGTTCAACTTTGCACAGAATTTAATTGCCTGAGTTCACAAGGACCGAGGTCATTTAATTTCCCCCTGTCGTGACAAACCAAAGCAGAAAAAAACATCGGCAGGAGACTCAAAATAGAATTCCTTCATCTTTTCATGTTTAAATCTCCTGAAAAACCTTGCCCTGCAGACGTACTCAGAGCACACCCCTCCAGCATGCAACAAGCACTGAGCTGAGCAACCACAGCAATTTCCATCAGTACTGCTGCCGATGGGAGCACCACGTCGCGCTCGGAGCCAGCTGTGTGCTCTGCACGCTCAGACAGCAGAAATCTTCTTCCACACCTCTCTTTGTGAAAGGGCTTCAAACCCCAAACTCTTGTTTCCTAGGGAATGCCTGGCAAGCAGAGGAAAAGCACATGCCCCATGCCTGGGAATGTTCAGGGCCAGGTTGGATGGGACTTGGAGGAATGTGGGAGAGTGGAAGGTGTCTGGGCTCATGGCAGGGGGATGGGACTTGAGGATCCTTAAGATCCCTTACAAACCAAGCCATTCTGTGACTCTACAGAGTCACAGAAAAGAAGTGATGTGTGTGCCTCTGTTCTTCCTGCACAAGTAAGTAACAAAGGAGGCAAGATTTCAGGTGTCACTGAGAAAAGAAATAAATATATGTGGGGATGAACTGTTAAAAAAAGCCGCAAAACCAAGAAACATGGGCTCCCAATCAGGGATGGAAGCAGAGCTGGGATATTTTAGGAAAGCCTCTCTTGATGTCATTCAGGTCTCCAGGCTTTTTCATCCAAACCCAGCAGTGGGAGGAGATCAAAAAGGTATTTTTGTGATGGTTGAGGTGTTCTTTTTTCTTCAGCATCTGCACTGACAGCCTGGAAACCCAGGTGCCTAACCCTTCCCACCACTTCCATAGGAGCATGGAACTCTGCTAGGAACTCTGCTGGGCATAGAATGCTTAGGTATCCTTGTGGGCCTTGCCCAGTGTCTTCTCTTGGTTCCCACATGGGATTTCTTTTTCATTTTACCTCCAGGATCTGTAGTGCCACTATGTTAACAACTACATCTTCTTTGCAGTGAAGCAAGGCAGACAGGGAAGTGTAAAAATTGAGGAGTCCTTCAGCATAGGCCAAAAGGCTTTTGTGTGAGTCAATGACAAATGCCCTAGCCCAATAAAGAAATTTTGGGTGAATTTTGTCAACACAGGAAAAGTGAGAACTTGTAATTTTAGCAGCATTTTGCAGGTTTCCCCCTTCTTGGAAATCTTTCTAGGAAATCTTGTGAAGGGATAACTTCACAACTAACTGGGACTCTCCAACAGAATATACAGTGGTGGGCGATGTTGTTAAATAACAATAGTGTTTCTGCTTTTTCCAACAAGGCTTGGTGAGGACATGATTGAAAGACTGGCCACTTTGCAATAAAAGGACTGGATGGGCTATTATTCCTTTCAATCAGTCCAAGGTTGCTCTTCATGAAGGAATAAACATTCCCTCTTTGACCTTAATAAAAGCAAGGAGGTCATTGTGGAAGAAAAAAAAAATCCAGGGTTTTTATCAGAAAAAAAGTGTTAAAGGAAGTGCCCAAAGTGGGCAATTAACAAACATTAAAGCAATAAAATATTGACCCTCTTTTTTCCCATCTATTTATTCCCTCCCATCTCCAAGATTTGAAAAAATAATAATGCTTAACAATCAATGGGTTCCTAATGAAATTAGCTCAAACTACACCCACAAAAATTATCTTTTGAAAAATCAATAGGGAAAGAAATGTGAAAAAAAAAAAAATTATATAAGGTGTGAATTCCTCTATTTCTGTACTCCCACTCCTCGCAACTTCCCCCACCTTAGAGACAGGGAAGATATCTCCATCTTGGACAATAATCAAATAATTAAGATGTATGAGGTGTGCATGCCTGTGACACGTGAAATGAAGTATAATGAAGGAAACAACAGAAGCATGTATAAAGGGCCTTCTCACCCTTAGCAATAGCGTTTGCTGCCATGAACAATATTCCTAATCGGAAAAAACACTCCTTCATATAAATCATGCTGCATGCAATGATATTCACAACAGACCCAGGATGGCATGGCTGAGGAGGTATAAAAATACAGAAGTAATTCTGCTATGAAATACCTAGGAAATTACATCCTGCTGTGGATGTTTCTGTTGGGACTGGGTCATCACTGTTGATCCAGTTTTCACTGGAAAATAACATAATAAAAGTGGAATGAACACAGAATTTCAGCCTAGTTCCATAGATACAGATTATATCCTAGGAGTCCAGGGCGATACTGGGTAAATTTTGAGAATTTATGAGTCTATTTCAATAAATATCACAAACCGGTCAAGAAACTGAATATTTCCATGGCTGTAATGAAGGATAAATGTTTTTTATAGTATCTCTGCCTTACCCATCCTGGTGACCTTTACCCATCCACCAACTCAGCAAAAGAGTCTGTTTTTAAATTTGAGGCTGAGAGCAGGAAAAGATTAGCTGCAATGAACACCTGGAATGAGATATAAAGATTTTGAACTGAATGAGACTGGGAAATGCAGGGATTGCATTTTCATCTGCAAACTACCAGGCTTGATGTGAGAGCTTGTGGGGATAACCAAGGAAATCATCACAACATGCTACATAAATAATGATGGTTATGATGCCATCTGAAGCTAGCTCAGATTAGTCCTCTTTAACATTTCCAGGCAACAACTAACACAGGCAGTAGTGTCATTGGAAAAGAATTAAATCTGAGATTTCAATCTGGCTAAAATATAGGATGATAGTGGGCAATTAGACCTTATCTACAACCCAGACAAGCAGGGCAGGAACAGAAACATCCATCCAGAAAAACTGAACGCCCTCCTACTCTTACCACTCATGCTCTGCTTTAGCATCAGGGTATCTCAGGCTTTAAATGAAATGTCAGATTTAATTTGGCTCTGGATGCACAAGATATATGATTGCCCTTGGAGAAAGTTGATAACTCAGCGCACTCTGTGTCAAATGTGAGCTTGCCCGATAGCTCACTCCATAAAAACCACTACCCTGCTTTCCCTCAACTGTGCAAAATAGCCGGGCCTGCCTGCAATTTGCACAAATAGGTCCATTTTGAAAGAAAACCTTCCCATCAGAAAGGAGAAATGAGTTACTGAAAGTTAAATTTCGGAAAGGCAGCGCTGCGCGTTGCATTAGCATTCCGTGCCGCGGAGGGCTCGGCAGCGGGAGGGGAGCTGTGTTAAATGGCACACTTGGATCTCTGCAAGCCTCACTTTGGAAGCTCTCATTTGGAAGCGTGGTGCACTTTCAGAGACATTTCAACTGCTTGGAATACGGAGGGGATGCTTGTGATTATTGATACCTTCAGCGTTCTTTACAACATCTACTGCGCCCAAATCAGTGCTGAGAGAACTGAAGGAATAGCTGAAACCATTTGCAAACCTTCTGGTTAAGATTATCTTTCAAAATCAGTTTTTTTCCATGTACACAAGCAAACCAATGGGCCTGGTTTAAAAAAAACAAAAACTATTTACAAGAAAGTAATCACAATATAACTTTGTTATGCATCTGTACTTGCTGTGTTCACATGGCACTGGAAGGATTTTTTGCCACTGAATCTTTTCTGCACTTATACGTGTTGTTTTGCAGTTACCACTCAGAAAATATTACTTCAGCCTGATAATTTTGCATCTTTTTTTGTGCTTTTGACCTCTTACGCAGCCTTTATTCAGAACTGAAATGCATCATGCCTGTTCCACTACTGGCATGCAAAATGCACTAGGAGTAAAACTCAGAACTTTTCTACCTTGCCATTTAGACTTTGCCATTTTTGAAAGCCATGGTGGTTAAATGTAGAGTCAGTGACAGATACTGTGCAGAAAGACATAAATAGATAGGCAATATCCTTGTCACTCACGGAACATGAGAAATGCCTCATATGCCCAAATAAAAGCTTGCAATCTAGGCTCTGCAGAGATAAGGTTACATATGTGACATTTTGTCATTTTGTTCCAAGAGCAGTGGATATCAAGTTTTACTCCTGTATCTAAAAAAATCCCTTCTTTCTTAGTTAATTTAGTGAAACTCGTGCTTGAGACTGACAAGATATTCAATTAAAACAGCAGTCTAACCTATTTTCTTCTCTTTCTAGGCCCCTCTCTGGCGTTCCTCCTTTGCTTCATCTTCTTTACTGCAGAGGGATTTTTTTTTACTTTTTTCCCCACATCATCTCAGTGGGTTTTTGTGTGCTGAGCTCTCCATTTCCCCATTATTTCTGTCCCTCCTTTCCAGTCAAGCCCCACCATGAGCAGCTTAGCTTTTCATTCTTGAAGAAGACAACAACATTTTTCTTCTCAAATTTCCATTTTCTTATCTACCTCTGTAATTCATGCCCTTCTAGAGGTCTTGTGTTCTTCAAAGTACGAGCTCCCAGGGGTTGAAGAACTTCCAACAATAGATTTTAATCCCTGTTTGACTGTGATGAAATGTACTGTTTAACTAAGTTCTTAGGCCATAAAATATCCCAGGAAAATTCAATTCACTTAAGGGTAGAGGAAAGGACTGAAAACAAAAGAAAAATAGCCATAAATATAATTAGTCAAATTTCAAATTAGTCAAATTTCATTGAAAAATAAAAAGTTAAAATCATACTGAATCTAGGTCTCCCTTTTTCTACAAATGTTGCCATATGCATAAAATCCATGGCAAATCTCTGGGCAGCTCTCAGGAACATTTGATCTTGAAGTTGTCATTTCCATTGGCCTGCACTTTTAAGGATTTGGTCCTTTTATACTAGCTGACTTATTCCTGCAAAACCAGTGCTCTGTACTCCTTGTTCCTCTGCAGTCCTTCCTGCATACTTATTCCTATGAAATAATTTCATTACTTTGAAATAATAGCATCAGTGCAGAGACAAACAATAATAGGTCATCACTGCGGCATAGCAAGCTCAATCTCTGCCCTCCTCAAAATCTTTAACAAAATAGAACAGAAGAAAAACAGATGGCTTTGCAGTGAGACCAGAAGGTGAACAAAGCTATGCCTTTTCCAAAGAGCTATGAGATTATTGTTTCTTTTCTCGCTAGGCCAATATTGATTATATGTTCCAATTTCATTCGGATATTGAATTTGTTTTATTGGACAAACAGCTGCAGTCTCTGTTCTCCATCCCTGAGCAAATATTATTTCAAACTTCCTTTGAACTCACATTGCGCGAGTGTGACTCTGCTGCACTCACAAAAGATTTTCCACCATGTGGCCTCGGTCGGGGATCATGTAGCTGGTCTAAACACAAGTCAACACACTGCTTTTAGTGACAAAAACTTCCCTTGTGTCTTCCTTCCTCTGTGTTAAAGTGTCACACAGTGGTTCTCCTCCCATCTGCTCCATGGCACCATGCAAGACACCTGGATTGCTGTCACTAGATGAGGTAACATGCTGCCTTCATATTCTTCTCATAACAGTTAGAAATTAAAGTTTATGTTGTACCTCAAACCAAAAGAAAGTAAGCATTAAAATTAGAGGGCTAATAGTTTTCTCTCAACTCATTGGAGAATATTGGAGTTGATCATTCTTCTTCAATCACAGCTTTAATCCGCCTGTTTTTAATTAATCAGAAATAAATAGTGTCTTTAGACAGACCTTTTGAGCACCACTTCACTTGGCTTGCTTTTGTTAATAATCTCTAATCTATTCCCTGCAGTGCTTCCTCAATTTTGTTTGACACAGCAGTAGAGAGCAGATGTGGAGCACAACGGGCACAGACTCAGAAGAGGTACAGTTGTAGGTAAACTAATGTCACAGAACTGAAGAGATACAACTCCAGCCATTTCCATTTCCATACAGAAGTGCATGGGAAGAAAGATTGCTACCATTTGGTGTGGTTGTGGTGGACCCCATCTAGGGGCCTGATCCACAAAAAGACTCCATAGTCACAAATCTTCAAATTCAGAAGGATTTAGATTTATTGTTTCATGCAAGCATAACAAGAAAGCAAGCAATCAAGGTGCAAAAGCAATAAGCAAAAAGCTTTCTCTCTTCAGCCATGTCAGCTGAGAGATTGTCTGTCTCTGTCTGTGAACAGAGCAATGTACCAAAACAAAATCCAAGACAGAGATTCTCATTGGCCAAAGAGAATAGCATTTTCAAAACATCTTTTCATGTTTACATTCTTTATCAAAAACCTTTCTGAGAACATGCAAGTGTTCACTGAACTGCTCTCTTTAGAAAGTGAGAAGTTTTACAACTTAGGACAACTTAAGAAGAAAGTGCTTTTTCAGGCTTGCTGCTGGATTTCTCTAAGATCCACTACATGTCAGCCCCACCATTTGGAGCATGGTTGTTTGAGCATTTTGGGGTTTGAAGATCAATCACGGCCAGGACGCAGCTGGGAAGTGACACTATGAAAAGATGTAACACCACACTGCTCTCAGGATTTCAGTCTGTTTCCTTACAATTATAACAAATCTGAAGCATTAGGATGATCTCTTTACTTCTCTTTTAATGTTTTGTTTCTTTGCTTCTCTTTTAATGTTTTAAAATGTTTAGATTTCAGCATTTGTTTACAAATTGTGATATAGAGGAAGAAGCATGGCTTTAGTCAATAACAAGTTCAAAACATTTTACTCCCAAATGTCCAAAGAGGATGCCAAAATATTGTCACAGCTTCACCCCTTTGCATGACTACTCCTTCCTTGCAGTTTCTCTAAAACAGTGTTGTCATAATATAAAGACACATTTTGATTACAGTGGGATTGCATTTTTTTACTCATGATTTCCAGGAGCAATATTACAGGAAGTTTTACTATCGCAGTCAAATGAATAATCTTTTGAGGATGATTGATAAAAGTTATTCCAGATCCTGTGCAAAGCTAATTCTGTGAAATATCAAGAGCGTATCAGAAACAGAATAACGTAAAAGCATATATTTTACAACCTATTCAATTATTTTTAATTTCACTTACATATCTTGGGGTTTTTTTCTCTAAATATGGACGTATATCAATAGATGTTTGGGATATGTTAGAAAATACTTATGTTTTTAGAAAATATGGAAGGGTATTTTTGAATTAGAATTTTTTTTTGTCTTTTATAAACCACAACCTCTTCTTTTTACAATTTAAAGCAACCTACAGCTGAATTTAATTTTTTGTATAATATACTTGATATCAAAATTTTCCATAGGAATTAATTAAGAAGAAGAAGAATTATAAGACTAATTTCCCATCCTGCCTCAGGTCCATATGTATGTGTTTGTGTTCCCAAGGAAAATGAAGTACAATTCCACAATCACCTTAAAAATGATGTTACTATGAGGAGAGGCTGAGGGAGCTGGGGCTGCTCAGCCTGGAGAGGAGCCCCAGCTGAGAGGGGACCCCATCCCCGTCTGTCCCTGGCTGCAGGGAGGGCTCCCAGCAGGGCCCAGGCTCTGCTCCGGGGCCCAGCAATGGCACCAGAGCCACGGGCAGGAACTGATCCCAGGAATTTACCCTGGCCATGAGGAACAGCTTCTGTCCTGTGCAGTGACCCAGCACAGCACAGACTGTCCGGAGAGGGTGTGGAGTCTCCCTCCCTGGGGATATCCCAGATGTGTCTGGACACAATCCTGTGCCCTGTGCTCTGGGAGGGCCCTGCTGGGGCAGGGAGCTGGGGACAGATGACCCCACTGTGGTCCCTTCCAGTCTTCTCCCATTCTGGAATTCTGTAAATATTATTTGAATTCTCATAGCTGCATATAGGAATGCTACAAATTTCTTAGTCTCACTTGTGAGGTTTCTCCAAATACATCTCAATTTGACCTTTTTCAGTTTTTCTGCGTGACATTTGATTAAGTAGACTTTAGGTAAAAGATATTCTCTAGCAAAATCCCCAAACAACCTAATTAACTAAGTAACTAAGCAATTAACTAACTAGCTAAAAGCTTTTCTTTTCATCTTGCCCTGATTTCTGCTGTTAACACTTTACTTTCTACTAGAAGAGTTAAAGGGGCCATCAAAAAGAATCCTTAGAAGGTCTATAGCAGAAACTAAAAGTGTTGTTAGGCTGTAGAAGACAGGCTGATAAATCCTGTATTTGAAAGGCTTTCAGTCACTAGTATACTGACAGAAAGCTAGTGTACTTGCAAAATGAAACAAATTACTATGAAAATAATCATCTAGGAAAAGCATTTATAAATTACTTGCAGATGTATAATGAAACTGCAAATCTTTGCCTCTCAATATGAAAGGGGACAGATTTAAAGTGATCTCTGTTTCCCATCACTTTCCCAGAATCTTTGTGTCTGTGGAAAAGCACATAGAGGTGAACAAATCTTTCATATTCAGAACCACCCACGGAATATGAGACTCATAAAATTTGACAGATATAAAAATGGAGGAAATAACCATTACATTCTGATACATTACGGAAGACACGCAAACAGGGAACAGACCAACTAGGTTAAGTATTGGTATAAATTAAACAGAAAGCACATTTGCTCTAGCACTGGCCTTTCAAATTGAGAGTGATGGCATGATTAAATAATTGAACCGCCTCACCTTGCACAGTCAGACAGAATTCCAATAAGAACAGTTATTCCAAAATGGATACGAAGGCAAATCAAGCTCTTCTCCAGCTAATACAGCAATCTGCAGCTTGACTTTCTCGCTGCCTTGTGGATGTAAGTGGGATGAGGATCAATGGGTTGTTTTTCTTCAGTTTTGCAAATGTGTCAATTACTCCATTAGGGCTGATCCCTTCAGCAGTAATTTTCTTTGTGAAGAAAAGGTTTCGTGATTGCTCATGTCATGTAGTGCTGCAATAAGGTGCTCCTAAATATTTCTAAGAATTAATTTCCATGTTCACCCAACACATAATTTAAAACCCAAGCATCATGTCTGTCACCTTGAAGGATTCCTTTTTTTCTCAGGAGCCTGACATGAGCTCTGGGCATTATATTATTATGCTATGTAAACAGCAGCAGTCACACCAGCCAAAGGTGTCCTGTCACTGAGGTGGGCACATCCCCATTGCAGCACAAGGCTCAGGATGATCATGTGAGAGTTTGTACAGAGTCCTCTGGGCCACATCACAGGTCCCTGTGAAAGTCTCACCTCGTACAACTTATCCTTAAAAACCTCCAGTGAAAAGAATTGTTTCAAGGATAGTCTGCCTAAGTTTTTACATCCCTTAAGTTCTGAAATGTTAGTTATTTTTGTTTTCTTCTTTTGCTAAAATTTAACCTGATATACTCTACTCCTATAGTACTTTTGTAATAAAAAGTGCCCTTAAGAGGGGTTTTGTCTATGTACCTGTGGTTACAGGTATGTACCTGTGATGATGAGGATATAAAAGAGGAAAGGAAGGTACTCTGTACCTGTAATTACAATCACACAAGACCTTCCGTTCCTGCTCTTTCACCATCACCGCTGGTCTCACTAAGCTCAGTTCCTATAGTTTTATGAATTTTATGGGTAGTTACAACTTTTCTCTGTAATTTTCTCTTCCACTTGTTGTATTATGTTAGGCTGGAATGAAGTTAATCTTCCCCACAGCAGCACTCCCATTTCTGGGCTGTGCAGTGGGAGCCAGAAGGGTGCTGATGACACCCCAGTGTTTTGGCCACTCTGAGCAGTGCTGGCAGAGCCCCAGTGACATCTCTCCAACATCCCCCTAAGCCACTACCCCGGGGATGAGTGAGATCTTGGGAGGGGACACAGCGAGGAGCACAAACCCAAACTGACCCAAGGGACCTTTCCATACCATATGACATCTGTTCAGCGATAAAAGTGAGGAGAAAGGAGGACAAGGGGGCTCTTATTAGTACATTTGTCTTCTGGAGCAACCCTTATGTGTACTGAAGCCCAACCTCCCAAGAAGGACAGGCTGGACAGTTAAAAAGGTTAAAAATGTCTCTGCTCAGTGCAGGGGGCTGGTCAAGATGACCTTTAA
Organism: Erpornis zantholeuca; assembly: GCA_013400515.1. Taxonomy (NCBI): domain Eukaryota; kingdom Metazoa; phylum Chordata; class Aves; order Passeriformes; family Timaliidae; genus Erpornis; species Erpornis zantholeuca. The sequence continues at coordinate 67,930 of VZTN01020344.1, read as the reverse complement.
AGTTCCCTTACAACCCAAACTTTTCTGTTTCTCTGATCCTGTCTCTTGGCATCACCTTGCTGATGGGAAGTGAAGGACAAATCTTCTGCTTTCCTATGCTTCTGTGTGATGTTTTTGCTTTTGCTATACTAAAATACCTTGAACCATGACGATTTTTATCATCTTATTGTCTTCCTTTCTGTCCAGCTGAGGAGGGGACTGTTTGATCAGTTTAATGGGCACATGGCATCCAGTCAGGATCAACCCATCATAGATGTTTTTTCATGATAAATGCAGCTATATTTAGTTATTCTTTCCAACCTCATGGGAAAACTAATGAATCATTATCCTTTTCAAGCTATCTGCCTACTTTTATCCCCTTTAAGCTCATGAAAAACACTATCTGTGAGCAGTGAAGTTCTCTGCATCAAGGAGATCTTCTGATCCTCTTGCTGCTGTTCTTTCTCTGCTCTAAATCTTTCAATATTGTTGTTTTAATGACCAGTGCATGAAGAGATATTATTAACTCTTCTCCCTCTTCAATGTCTTTTTTTAGTTCTGCAGCTTGTTATTCATTCAGGGTTGTTGTCTGATTTTTGGGTTGTTTTTTTCTCTTCTTTGGAGTTTTACAGTAGTTTTTCTTTTAATCAATCTGCACAAAGTTCTTTCTCATCCCTCCCTCTCTCCTCCTGGTCCAACAGAAGTTTGAACTTGATCTTTCCATGTTCCTGTTAACCCAAAATCTTACTATGATCTTAGTATTCTTCATATTTCTATATCCACCTGCATCAAGCTCAGAGAGTCAGAGGGAATTAAAATATTTGTAAATTAATTGTTGAAGAGACATCATTACTTGGTGGGTTTTTTTTATTTCAACAAGAAGGGAGTGTGGAAAATGTATTTTAGATCAGAAAAGGGGGCTCAGGAGGGTCCTTACTGGTCTCTACAACCCCCTGAAAGGAGGTAGCAGACAGGTGTGGGTCAGTCCTTCCTGGATAACAAATGACAAGACAAGATGAAACAACCTCGAGTTGTGGCAGAGGAAGATTAAGGTGGATATTCACAAAATTTCTTCGCTGAAAAGGTGGTCAGGCACTGGAACAGGCTGCCTGGGGAAGTGGTGGAATGCCATCCCTGGAAGTGTTCAAAAGCTCTGTGTTTGTGGCACTTGGGGTCACAGATCCTTAGTGAACATGACAATGCTGGGCAAATAGCTGGACTTGATCCTAGAGGGTTTTTCTGACCTTAAAGATTCTGACTCTCTGAGGACAGCCAAAACTACTTTCTTTAAACCACTTATAAATATTGCCAAGACAGCTGAGTACCCTGAAAAAGTAAAACACAATGGAATTTTTTTTCCTTTTCTCCCTGTTTCACATCATTCCAAACTGAAATTATATCTTCACTCGGTGTTCTAGGAGCTTGGCCTGTGCAACAGCTGCCCCCTGAGAAGAGGTGAGGACCTCAGGCTCACACCTTTCCAATTAGTTGGGAGACTGGAAGTAATCCTTCAAGAAGAAGAGAGAGATGGGGCGAGGTAACCTTGCTGTTCTCTCTTCTCCCTAAGTGTTTAGGACTTTGGGATGCGCTGCTCGTTCCTCCTCTCTTTGTGATGGCTGTGACAGCTCCCTGGGGACACAGCTGTCACTGTGCCAGGCCTGCAGCACTGCAAAGCAGGAGTGTCTCCTGCTAAGGAGTGCCTTGGCAACAAATCTGCACGAACAGGGATTGAGTTTATTGGAGCAGGGGACTAACATGGCAAATATTCCCCCGGATTTAAAGAAAAGGTGTTTAAACTCCACGGAGGTGTTCATACTCGACTCTGAAATTGCCCAGGCAACCACCGATGCATCATGGCCTTCTCTTCAAAAAAGCCAATTATTTCCAAGGTTTGACACAAAGCAGTGAATAAGCTTTTGACATTTTGATCAGAATTATTGTTAAACAGAGAATTCTTTACGCTTTTGTGTCATCTCTTGTAAGCACAAACCACTCCTTTGTGTCGAGCAGTGACGGTGAATAGCCTACAAAAAGAAAATGTGCATAGTAAGGGCAGCTCTTTACCTTACAGTTCACTTATGGATCTGTTCAGGGTTAAGAAGAAAGAAATAAGAATCGGTCTGAGATCAAGAATTATGTCCTTTTCCTCCATCAACTAGTCAGCTGGTAAGGGAAAAATCCTCAACTGGGGGCATTTAGAGAAGAAGCAGATTTTGACAACCTATATCTTAATTTCTGAAGCTCCATTTATGTTGCACCAGAGAGCAGTTCAACTCAGCAGGCAAATTAAAGGTTTTCCCTCCTCTTGCACCAGGTGGTCATCTGAAACCTAACTACTAGCCCCATGTGATAGTAGACATTGAGGACATCTGGCAAATTAGGCCTTAGGGCTGCTTTTGAAACAGTGTGGGTGTAATCTTATTCCATAAAATTATTAAGACAACAAAAGAAGAGAGAAGAATTGGAGAATTCCAATGGAGGAGAATTACTGTCAGGACATGTATAGAAATGATTCTTAGAGGCTGAGCTCCAAGTGAGTAATTAAGTACAGCTTGTTTTATGAAACAGTAAAAAGCACATTTTATTTTTCAAAATCCTTTGAATTTAACACTCAGAAGATAATGAGTTCACAACCTACCCATTGTTTTCAAAGACTGACTAATCTGCATGAGACTTATTTCAAGATTAAGACACCTCAATGAAGATGTTCACAGGTCAACGGGGATCTGCTTTGTATGTTCAGTGGAGATTGAGCCACTCACCAAACCAGTGATAGTGTCAGGCCTTAGTTATCTACCTGCAGGTCTCTGGGGACATGAAACCTTGGTGGAGCAAGATTGATGCCTTAGGTTTTAACTTTTATATTTTTCAAATCCTGCCCTGCCCAGTGTCACTCTGCAGTTCCCTGGAGCTCATTCAGTGCTGTTCTCTCATGCTCACACACACACAACAAAGCCTCTCCAGCTCTCCAAGGACACCCAGACCCTCCTAGGCCCAACAACTGCAAACCACAGTCTTGGGGACAGGGGGGCAAGCTTGGGCAAATTCCATCCTTGCCTGGCTTCTGCTTGGGGAAGTGATGCTGAGATCCAAGTGGGAAGACCTCGGGAGCTGTCCTTGTCCATGTTGGGATGCACTGAGGCAGGAGCCTCTGGAGGCCAGAGTGTACCTCTGAAGGCCTTTCCAATCAATCCCTCCTTTATTCCTTTATTCCTGTCTAGGCTCTGTTTCTAGGTAGCCATTTATCAATGTCATCTGCTATATGGGACCATTTCTGAAAGTTGTTTAGACCACGCCTGAGAACATCTCAGATGGCCCTGGATATCTGTGAGTGAACAACTGAGCTCTGAACCACCACTGATCACAGGAGGAGGTGCACCTGGACACTTCCATGTGCATTGCCTGTTTTAATCTGGAGCTGACTCTCACGGTATTTGGCTCAGCCCCAGTGTCAGTCCTGTCTAGGGATGAACAGACTGAGAGCAGTCCTGCCCAGAAGGGCTTGGGGGTGCTGGTGGGGGAGAGGCTGAACATGCCCCAGCCATGGCACTCACAGCCCAGAGAGCCAAATGTGTCCTGGGCTGCATCCAGAGCCCCATGGGCAGCAGGGGAGGGAGGGGATTCTGTCCCTCTGCTCTGCTCTGCTGAGACCCACCTGGAGCACTGCATCCAGCTCTGGGGTCCCAGCAGGGGAAGGAGAGGGAGCTGCTGGAGCAATCCCATAGGAGACCACCAAGTTGATCAGACAGATGGAGCAGCTCTGCTGTGAAGAAAGGCTGGGAAAATTTGGATTGTTCATCCCAGAAAAGTGGAGGCTTTGGGGTAGCCCAGTTGCAGCCTTCCAGTATCTGAAGGAAGCTTACAAATTGGAGGAGAAGGGACATTTTACAAGAGCCTGGAGTGACAGAACCAGGGGGAATGACTTCAGACTGTTAGAGGGCAGGGTTAGATTAGATATTAGGAATAAAATTCTTGACTGTGAGGGTGGGGAAGCCCTGAAACAGCCTGCCCAGAGAAACTGTGGCTGCCCCATCACTGGAATGGGGAACATCCCTGTTCCAGGCCAGTTTAGATGGAGCTGTGAGCAACCTGGCCAAGTAAAAGGTTTACTTTCCGTGGCAGGGGAATTGGAATTAGATGGTCTTTAAGGTCCCTGCCAACCCAAGTCATTCTATGATTGCCTGATTCTATGAATGAAGAAAATAGTTAGTATCACAGTTAAAAGTGTCCTTAGTTTCCAAGTCAAGAGGGTGTCTTCTGAAATATAAAATCCCCATTTTTAGGTTTTTATGGCTATTTCTGTGCTCTTCTAGGAGCGCACAGCTCAAGTATGGTGAGATTGGATCAAACACCTCAGAGTTCACTGGCTCAAACTCACTGCACCTCTATTGTGTTCAGAGGCAGAGCAAGAGCAGGAATTGATCTTCACCTTTATATTCTAAATTTTACTTGCCCTCTATGCAGTGCAGAACATGAATAAGGTTTAGGTAGCTCAGACTATTTGAGCATTCATGTTGAAATCAGGACCAAGCCTAAGAAAACACCAGAGTTTGGTGTCACCGTTGTTTTTCAATTCCTCATGCACAAAGAAGAGATTCTGAGGGTTTCTACTTTCAATTCTAATCTTTTTGAGTCTGTGTCATCTACGCATTATGTTTTTGTGCAAGATCCAGTGAGAAGAGACCCCAGTACTTTTGTAAACCTTCCTTCCCATTCCACAGCGAGCTGGTCTTTGTGCTTTGAGTAGTTTCCTTAAATCCCATATTTCCCCCCTGGTTTAGGACTTAGCTGATTTCTCCATGATGACTGCTGCCTCTTCTCAGGCCAAAAAACATACAGCCAGACCCAGCAGATGTATCCAAAACACTGGAACTCCCTTATTTTCACATGACTTTCCTTTTTCGCTCATTGCCTCTTCTGACTTTTGCCAGCTGACCACGTGGAGCTGAAAGTAACATTTCATTTCAAAGAGCAGATATTTTTCTGTGCCAGTTTATTCAGAGGTCAGTTTATTCAGATCTCTACCACATGCAACAGAATGAAGTATAAACGTGTTTTGTGCTGTTTTGTGTTTTTATTTGTCTACAGAAAGAGCACCTGTCCCCTGCACTGCTGTAACACAACAAATAAATAACAGAGTACAGAGATGGGAAGAGAAGTGAAAAGCTTATTCAAATTGAGGCTTGTTATACAAAAAGAGTTCTAAATCACATTTCTTAAAATTAAGGAAGACTAGCATGATAACATATTATTTTCATACTTACCTGGATCTCAGCTAGTTAGTAATGTCTCAGTTATTGGGTTCCATTCAGTGCAAAATCAGCTCCTAAGCTATGTCTCCAGTCAGTGCTGGAGCACCAGACACTTAAGGAGGACACAGCTGGTTAATCACGCCTTCCAACCCTATCTAAAATCACAGAAAGTGTTATCTATTAGCTTGTATTAGCACATCAATGAACTGGTAGTTGTTCTTTGAATGGTTCTGCAGACATCAGAAAGAGCTATCAGCACTTTAATAGGCTAATGGAAGATGACTGTCTTTCCTAGCTAAACAAAAAGAGCCAGAGTAGCATTTTTGCTCTTAATAGGTTATACACACAATAGAAATGAAATAACTGGGCACATCAATTTTCGTGCACGCTTCTGAACACACAGTAATGATATCCTGTATTGAAAAAAAATAAAAAAAGCCAAAGCTGTGCTCCCATTATTTTTTTTATCTGGGTTAACTTTAAAAGTATTCCAATATTATCACAGAATGGTTTCAGTTGTAAGGGACCTTAAAGCTGACCTCATTCCATCCCCTGCCACTGTCAGGGACACCTTCCACTGCCCCAGGTTGCTCCAAACCCTGTCCAAGCTGGCCTGGAACACTTCCAGGGATGGGGCAGCCACAGCTTCTCTGGGCGCCCTGTGCCAGGGCCTAACCTCCCTGTTAGGGTTTATAAGGATTTCCTCCTTATATCTAACCTAAATTTCCATATTTCAGTTTAAACACATTACTCCTTGTTCTATTTTACAGGCCCTGCTAAAAGGTTTGTCCACATATTTCTATTAGGTCCATTTTATGCACTGGAAGGGGCTCTAAGATCTCCCTGGACTCTTCTCCAGGCTGACATCCCCCAGCTCTCTCAGCCTGTACNTGGGCACCCTGTGCCAGGGCCTAACCACCCTGTTAGGGTTTATAAGGATTTCCTCCTTATATCTAACCTAAATTTCCATATTTCAGTTTAAACACATTACTCCTTGTTCTATTTTACAGGCCCTGCTAAAAGGTTTGTCCACATATTTCTATTAGGTCCATTTTATGCACTGGAAGGGGCTCTAAGATCTCCCTGGACTCTTCTCCAGGCTGACATCCCCCAGCTCTCTCAGCCTGTACCCAGAGGTGCTCCAGCCCTTGGAGCTTTTTATGGCTTCCTCTGGGCTTGCTCCAACAGCTCCATGTCCTTCCTGTGCTGGGGACCCCAGAGCTGGATGCAGCACTGCAGGTGGGATCTCACAAGAGTAGGGTAGAGGGGTAGAATCCCCTCCCTGTAACTTATCAAAGTCGAGGCTGCTTGCAGCCCACTCCTGTACACCTACAATTCTCCCTTTTTTTTTATATTCAACTATAAATGCTGGATTTACCAGCCTCTGCAGCACCCTTTGCATACAAGAGAGCAAACACAGCACAAACACCTCTTGTGTAGCCTCCACCAACTCCTGAAGGCAGCTGAGAATTGACTTTGATTCATCCTTTAAATCTATATAACACATACAATCAAAATCTTAAATCTACATGATACATATTGTTGCTAACCCTGAGAAGATTTCTTTAGGCACTTTTGTGCCTCACTGGTTCTTGCAGCCTTGAAGTTGTCAGATTGTTTTCAGTTTGATAAGATATACATATCACAGCTGCTCTCTCTTCTACATGTTGCACTGCTTTCTTCATATATCTGAGATTGTTTCTTTGGCCAAAGATATCACTTCTATTTTGGGATTTGTTTTCATACTTTGTAATTGTACACTGACACTGTTCTGCTCTGTTCTCACAGACAGAGACAGACAGACAGAGAAGATCCCAGAAGCCGAGCAGGCTGAAGGGATCCTTCTCCCTTTCCTCTCTTTGTTTTTCATTGTAAATATCTATTCATATTAAAAGCCTTCTGATTTCTGATCACTCAATCAATGGACTTGTTTTGTTCTTGGAGTGGCCCTGAGAAGCGGGGCTGTCTCTGAACAACATATATTATAAATCTATGCTCTTAAATTTATACAGCACATACTCCATTTGAGTCCAAAAGACCTGGGAGGGTGCCTGTAGACCCAAACCCTCTGATCCCTCTCTCAACAAGTTTTATATGAAGGACTTGCGCTGCAAAAGGTATCAAAATCTGCCCAAGGCAATTTGCATCGATAACTCCAGGGAGCACAAACAGCCTTTACAAAGTAATGCTGGAGTGTCCCACCAGCCATGCACTGAACCCATACCCCAAAGGTGTGGTGACATCCACTCCTACTCTCCCTTTGCCTCTGGCACTGAGCTTGCCGCGTGGGCTTGAAGGGAGCTGGTTGTGTCTGGGTGTGTGCCTGCGTCACGTTCTCCTGGTTGCCCTCTGAGGTGGCAGCTCTTGTCCCTGGCTGTTGGGAGAGGGTGACTCCCAGGCAATACTGGCGAAATAGGATCCTGCACAGGAGCAGTCACAGGGGGAGGAGGAGACAAAGGGGAAGCAGCCGCAGCAGGAGCACTGACCGCTGGGGCAGTGCCTGCAGCCGCCGCCTCTCTACCGCAGGCTTTTAACTGCGGTAACGAAAACAGGTGGGACTTGCCCTTAGTGAAGCCACGTTGTCTGTCACCAATCTCCTCCTTGTTTCCATGTGCCTCAATACAGTTTCCAGTATAATCCGCTCCATGACCTTGCCTGGCACTGAGGCGAGACTGCACTTCTCTGGGTATTTCTTATTTCTCTTTTTAAAATTGGGTGTAATGCTTCCCCTTTGTCAGTCAGTGAGGACTTCTGAGTCCATGACTTCTGAGTGCCATGACTTCTCAGATATGATGGTGGCTTAGCCATTTATTTCACCATTCCTTTCAGGATCTGCAGTTGTATCTCATCAGACCCCATGGGCCTTCCTTTCCTCAGATGGACTCAAACTTCATCATTGACAGTGGGCAGTTCTTCATTCTCTCAGCTCCTGCCTTTGCCTTCTGCAGCTTGGGCAGTGTGGCTGGAGCACTTCACAGGAAAAGAGACCTCCTATTTCCTTCTAGAGAGGGAACACATTTTCCCTTATCTCTCTCTAATCACCAACATACCTATAGAATCTTTTCAAGTTGTCCTTGATGCCCCTGGCCAGATTTAATTCTTCCAGGACTTTATCCTTCCTAGCCTGGACCCCAGCTGCTCAGACAGCAGGCTCTCTGTATTCCTCCCAGCCTACCTGTGCCTGCCTCAACCCTCTGTAGGCTTCCTTTTTTGCGTCGGAGTTTGTCCATGAGTTCCTTGTTCATCCACAAAGGGCTCCCGGCATTTTTGCCTGATTTCCTCTTTGATATTCCCAACTAAAACATCAGGGGAAAAAAAATCAAAACCCAAGGAACAGAAAAAAGAGTGCAAGATCATAACAAAAAGAACAACATGACCAGTTACAGGAGAGGAAAAAGCCTAAGGCATAAAAAAACAAGCTTAGTCTTTTGTATTTGTGGTACAATGGGACTTCTCGGCAGGTTATCACTATGATACCAAGTATATAGGAAATTGGTTCTATTGTAAAACTCTGAGCCTTCAGAAAACAACCCTTACAGGCACCTTTAATCTACTGAGGCACGCAAAGCCTTCTTCACTCACCCGTGCAGTGGTTTGAGTAAAACCTGCAGCCACAGCTGTGTTTCCTCTGAGGTTTTTGGGGTCAGGCTTTTGCTTTTTGACTCTGATTTTTTTGCACTTGATTTTTGAAATAAAAAAAAAATTCTCAGTTCACTTCATTATCCATGACCTTGGGGCATTCAAAAATAACCCAGCACTGATATCCAAGATAAAACTGTGAAAGCTGGCAACAAGTTATTTACCTATAATTCCTATAGGTAAATACCTATATTTACCACAATTCTGGGCTTCAGTCTGGTGTATAAGGGATTTTACTCATGAAGGTGTCCTTACAGATGTCAGTGTAATGGATCATCATGTATAAGTGTAACCAAGCCACCAGTGAAAAGCTGTTCATTTGGAGAGTAGGAAGAGAAATATTTATTCTACTTTGCAATATTTGCATTCTTAAGAAAAAAAAAAAGAAATTGTAGTAGTTAATGTAGAAATGTAGAAATCAACAGAAGTCCAACAAACTCTTGGGCTTCCACACAACATTATTCAATGTTAATGTAAATAGGCACAAATCCCAAGATTTTTTAAAGTGTGCAAAGATCTACTATGTACAGTAAAAAGTAAGTTTGCACCAAATGGGGACATAAACTGTGCCAAGAAATAACCAAGTTGCTTCACACTAATGCTGTTGCAAAGCACCTGTTATAAATGAGAGTCTGTTTCTGGACATTCAACCCCCAAATTCACATTCACCTCATTTGCCCTTTCATTTTATACTGCAGTAAGGAGAAAAAACCTCAGCCAGGACTTTCTGGCCTCAATACAATGATGTGAAACTATCCTAAACTATCCTGGGGTTTTTTAGTTTATGTTTTCGGGTTTTCATTGTTTGGGATTTTTTGCAATTAAATTAAGTGAGTTTAATGTAGAGGTTTTTTTGCTCTGATAGGACTAAAACAGAGGAAACCACCAGGACTAAAGGCGACTCAATACAAAAATGTTAAATTCTGGCTGGGTGGAGCCAAAAGGAAACCTTCCTTTTGAATGGGACCGTTGCCCCCGGCCAGGTTATTCTTTCTTCTTTTTCCAGGCTCCATACCAGGAAAGAAAGGAGTCACAAGTGCAGTTTTTCGTGTTGTTTATTAAGTTCTTGTCACATTTCCTTTGTGCCGCCTGCACCTGGGCTCAGCACTGTCAGAATCACACTGCAAAATGAATGAGCACAGAATGTTTTAAAGACTTTTTACCCAATTAAGAGTTCCAACGTAGGATATTTCCCACAGTGTGCCAATAACCACTAATCCTAGTTAACACAATTCTTCTACCTCAAACCCATCCTACCAATCCCTCAGTGCCACCACCACAGCAGGAATGGAGGAGAAGGAGAAGAAGGAAAGACCCAGGGCCACCACCCTGAACCCTCCATGTTTGTCCCCATTCATCTCTAGACTACAAAACCCAAAACTATGATTTTTCATCCTGTGAAAAACNAATGTTTTAAAGACTTTTTACCCAATTAAGAGTTCCAACGTAGGATATTTCCCACAGTGTGCCAATAACCACTAATCCTAGTTAACACAATTCTTCTACCTCAAACCCATCCTACCAATCCCTCAGTGCCACCACCACAGCAGGAATGGAGGAGAAGGAGAAGAAGGAAAGACCCAGGGCCACCACCCTGAACCCTCCATGTTTGTCCCCATTCATCTCTAGACTACAAAACCCAAAACTATGATTTTTCATCCTGTGAAAAACCTAACTCCAATCTGTCTCACATTCTTGGTGCTTGCAGTTCATCCAAAAGTTTTGGGAGTTTTTTCCAGTGGCACAGATCAAAGGCTGTGTCTCCCTGGTATGTCATGGGGGGGTCTCACACCCCCCTGAGCAACAGGAAAGGTTTCCCAGTTTTAATGGACTCCAACATCCATTGGCTTCAAAAAGGGTAGGATTTTACCCTGGAGCACTGTGAGAGAATGAGAAAAGAGAGATAGAAAGCATATCATGACTTCTGAGACATGGAAGACCCTCACAGGTAATTTCTTCTGTCCTTCACACACTGAAATCTGCTCACTTAGAATCCTTGCTTTTTTTGAAAGCTGCTTTCAGCTGCAGATGCTGGCTGAGAATGCTTCAGGAGATGACAAGGTTGTTAAAGCTCAAAACCAGAGTGTAGCATGTGGAAGATGTGCCTGAGCACACATGAACATGCACTGAGGTGGGATATGGACTTCCCAAGGGACTGAAGGGCTGCCAAGTCAAGAACAAAACTCCTAAAGACCTGCTTGTTTCTTAACCTGCTGAAAGCCCTCAGCCTTCTGTCCCACACTCTTCCAGAGTTTCTTCTGCACCTGGACATCTTCAACTCCTGCTCTTACTCCAAGGAACTTTTTCAGTGAAATTTCTTCACTCTTTAGCTCAACTCCACCTTCCTCTTGTCAAAATGCCTGGTCCTGCTGGGGGTGGTAGAACACTTCCTCCTGCCTTCTGGCAACCACCTGCATCCCCCTTTTGCATACATCTGCAATTGTTTAGCCACAAATCTCAGTCAAGAGCCATTTCCCCTGAATTTACCAAGACTGCAAAAAGATTTCATGGCAGGCATCCCATCCAACTTCAGCCACAGACACCTGAGAAATCATTAGCTCCTGTCCTACACAGAAAGTCAGAGGGTGCTGGATGGTTGATCAGCTCTCTGTTTAAACATGTTGAAGATATTTAAACAGTTAATTTAAAGTGGTTAACGGAGAGCCTGATAGTCAGATGGTGAGCTGGTGTGGCATAATATCACTCTGGTCTCTCCAAAATGTGTTTTACCTTGTCACTGAAATAACCATTTTTATTGACTTTTCGAGGGTGGAAAATCATTACTCCAAATGATTTAACATTTAAACATGACTCTTAACAGCAGAATGTAACCTTAGAAATTGTCAAATCTATTACAACCTTCTGATACAGCCTCCAGAAAAATAAAAGTTATCAAATGGATCTTATTTCCTTGGAAAAAAAATCTGTTTTACTCATGAGACTTTTTAAGATCAATCTTTATACTCTTCATTCTTAAAATTTTTAATCAGCAGCTGGGGCACCCAATATTTTAATTACATGAATGAATATTTTTTGCCATTCTTTCATTAGTCTAAAAGAAACACTGTAAAACACACACCATGGAAGTGATAAGGTCTGTCACAAATGTCTGTGGAAACAAAAGTAGTGGTGGAGCTGTTGTAGGTTCATTTCTTAATCATCATGCCACAGAATGGTTTGGGTTGGAAGGGACATTAAAGATCTTGTTCAAACCCTCTGACCTGGACAGGAGGGACATTTTTCACTTACCCAGCTTTCTCAGGGAAGCTTGGCCTTGAGCACTGGACAAAGCCTGGCCTTGAGCACTAAAAACCGAGAGGTTTTAGGACTTGCCTGCCTTTCTTCCATGTCAGCTGTATCCCAATTCAATCACAATAATTCACTATTCATTATTCACTCTCCTCAGACCTTCACAGACATATTCTTACCCCAGAGTACTTTAGCTCTGAATTGCTTCAGTATGAACGACCCTTTGTCCTTATGGGTCATTTTCCCTCTTCTTTTTGTCGCTGAAATGGAAGCAAAAGTATTCACTTCTCCTCTGCAAACACTCACACCCACTCTCGAGAGCCCATTATTGAAATCAGCAGTACTATCAGCTACAAACTTTCACTTTTCATATTTATAGCCCTGAGAACTTCACCCTGCAAAACAAATCAGAGACCCACCATGGCAGTCACTTATTTTTTTTTTGTCTCACCAAGTTTGACTGTTGTGAGGAAAACGTCTGTGGGATCCATCACAGCAAAAATGAATTTTTTTCTAGTGATTTGTGGATGCATTGAACTTAATGTAAAAGAAACCAGTGATCATTAGACAAAGGAAATGACACACAGAATAAAAACCCTCACAGTGAGCTAAAATCCGTACTGATGTCAGCAGAGGTGGGTAAGGATTATGATTGCAATACTCTTGTAAGTAATTACCCTCTCTAGATAATTGAAAAACTCAGCCTAAATGGCTAACAAGCTGCAATGACAGTCTGCATTTCTCCAGCACATTACAGCTTCAGAAGTGCACAATTAAACTTCATAATATTGTGGAAAAAAAAAAGATGTGTTTGGATTAATGAAAAGATTAGCTCCTCAAAAGTAAACAACTTCCGGTTTTCATTCTGAAGAGTGAGACATCATCCTTCATTTCACAAAGATTCTTTCCTTCCTGCTGTGTTGAGCTTAGGTCTATTTGAATTCTCTGCTAGAAGTCCTAAATGAGAGAGACTTTACTTGGGCTTCCTACAGCATTTTTTTTGTTTTAAGTGACAAGCTTGGAATTGGAATTAGAAGATTCTTTAAGGAAAGTACTGGAAACACACAGAGTGTTTGCTTATAAATCCCTCTGAATTAAGGAGGATTTTACTACTGATTGCAATGAAAACATCCTGTCATTAGAGAGCTATTTTCAAGTTATTTAATAAAAAAAAAATAAAATTCACAATTCATTTTATGCAGTAAATCAGGAAAGGTAGACCCCGGGGCTGAGTATCAATAAAATTTTAAGCAATTAACAAAATAAATACTGTAAATCTTTACAAGTCTGAAACGTTACTTTTTTTTAAAAAAAAAGGAACCAACAGTGGTTCAGGGCAAATAATGTAAGGGGTGTTGCCTGAGGTTACCTTCCTGACAAGCTGGCAGCTTGCAGCTTCCCAACCTGTTGCTGCAGCCCTTAAGAAGGTTCTGGGAGTTTCCAAAAGAGCTGCCAAGTCCTCTGGGAGCTTGACAGAGTACCCAGAACCTCTGGCCTTGCTGCTGGGCAATTTTTCCAGTGTCAGGGCTCTCCTTCAGTGCTGTGGATTCAGCTGCTAAGCCTGATGGAGTGGTGGATGCTGACCTAGACCCCTCCTGGCATCCCCTGAAGCTCAACCTCCACCTCCTGGCAGTGCTGCTCTCAAATGCCCTAAGAATTGTGATCTGGTTCACTCTGATTTGAGGATTAATTAGTGCTACTGCAGTTTGCTCTTGTAACTCCTATGGGCTAACTAATGTTTGCAATTTTTTTGTTTTGGAGCTGACTGGAGCCACCCAGGTGACTTGCAGGGGGGAAGAGAGTGCCACTCCTTCGTGGGCTGATAAGTTCATCTCTTGGCTTTGGCCTTTATCAGATCTTTCCACCTATCTGAGCCCCTGAGTTTTGCAGTGGGTAAAAAAAGCAAAAGAAATAAATCAAAAAATAATTTGGAATTATGCTAAGTTTTGATTAATGTATTTTGAGGGTTTGCTTTCTTTTTTTTAATATGTTTCTTTTCTATTAAGTGAAAAAAAAAATTTGACAGCACATGCCTTGTGAAATAACTGGAATTTCCCAGCAAACACTTGTTAATATTCACATTTGTGCACTCACTACTTAGTTCCATCCTGAGACAGGTTTCAGTCATGACCAGAGTTTCATTATTCTACTCTCTTAGTTTCAGAACGGGTTTTAGTGGGGGAATCAGCAACAGAGTGGAAATTACAATTTCTTAAGATTTAACTTTTTACTGTAAGTAAATAATGTTTCAGAGAAGGTTATCCCTGCTGTCCTGTCCCACTTTTGTGTGCAGATTAAGGCTTGGCACCTGGGGCACCATGTGACAGGACACAGGTGGATTGCATGTGGCTCAAAGAAACTCATATTCAGCTAGCTGAAATGTCCCTAAGCTACACTGGGAACAACATAATTAGGATTTTTTGCCTGATTCTTCTCCACCATAAAGCAGAAAGTGGTGAAGGAGGTCAGTACTTGTGAGCAAGCTGATGTCATAGTGAGGGTAAATGATCTACATACTCTAACCAAGGTTTTTACTATGATTAGTGCTTGTAGAAGGAACAGAGGAAAATTTGAAGTGCTTCCAAGATTTTTAAAGGAAGCCAACCATCAAATTCAGGAGTGTGTTACCTGAGGTAGTTCAGCTAGAGGAAAACTGGGAGCAGAAATAAACTGTCTTGTTATCTTCTTGGAGGTACCCACATGGAAAGGAGACTTTATCACAGCCAATGACAAGACTTTAGAACTTGACTTCACCATAAAGACCTTGAAAATCTACACCATTTGGAGGACTCCCCATATTTTCCATCTTTAATTCCAAATATGATGTTTTAGTCTCATTCCACCCAGGCATCCTTTCTCTGCCATTCCTCATGGGTTGCTCATCTAAGACAAGCTGATCTGAAATGCACTGAGATAGAAGTACCTTAGTTTTAATCCCATCTCTGTATCTTTGTACAGCAAGTCCCAGTTCTCCTTTAAAAGCACTATCAGCAGAGATGTCCCTCATCTTTTCTTGCACCTCTTATTCCAAATCTTTAAATGCAAGTGACCCAATGCAGGAATGAATCTGGGGATGTTTCAGTCCAGTGTCATGCTCTTAACTTTCTCTGTCTGTATTTAGATTGGAGCAGATGTGAGTCCAGATCTTTGTATCTACAAGCACAGGCACCAAGCTGAAATCACTGATGTGATTAGTTATTTCACCAGGCTGTGACTGCAAAGTGGGGGTTAAACTCTTTTTGCATCAGCAAAATTATATGAGGTGACATGGAGAAATGTGCATTATGGCAGGCTGTGAGAAGCTTAAACTGAGGGATTAAGAGCTGCAGAGGGCATCTGAGCCTAGTCTTCCAGAAAGACTGTCAACCACAGAGATGCTAAATCACTGAGGGATGCTTAGTCTTGCTCCTGACACTCTCAACTGAATTTAATAATTGCCTCCCTCTACATATTTCTCAAAGAACAAAACAAGATCGGGATAGCAGAGTCCATTGTCACTCCATATGGTGAGGCAAAGAAAGATGGACAGGATCCAAAACACAGAGCAGATGCTTTGCTTTGTTCTTCTTCCACCAGCTGCAACAAGGAAAGCATGAGGAAGGAAAAATCTGTGCAAAACAGAAAAAAATATTTGTCAGAAGACAAAGAAAAATTTTTAGCCAAGCCTGTATCATGACTCAACTTTCTGATAGTGAAGGTCTGCTTTTATTACAACTTCCACTGCGTAGGTCATAGAATCCTTCATGTTGGGTAAGCCCACTAAAGTCATCAAGTCCAACCATTCCCTCAGCACTGCCAAGCCCACCACTAAATCTCATCCCCAAGTGCCACATCTACATGGCTTTTAACTCCTTCCAGGAGCAGTGTCTCCACCATTCCCTGGGCAGTCTGTTCCAACACTTAACCACCCTCTCAGTGACAAGATTTTCCTGATGTCCAACCCAAACCTCCCCTGGCCCAGCCTGAGGCTGTTCCCTCTCCTCCTGTCCCTGTTCCCTGGGAGCAGAGCCTGAATCCCCCCCAGCTGTCCCCTCCTGTCAGGGAGTTGTGCAGAGCCACAAGGTCCCCCCTGAGCCTCCTTTTCTCCAGCCTGAGCCTTTCCCAGCTCCCTCAGCCTCTCCTGGGGCTCCAGCTCCTTCCCAGCTCCGTTCCCTTCCCTGGACACACTCCAGCCCCTCCATGTCTCTCCTGTCCTGAGGGGCCCAAAACTGAACTTCCCAACAAAATAACACTAATTCTACTGCCTGGTCAAGCATGGCAATGGAATAATTTCTCTTTATCATGTGATAATGAGTCTTTTAATGGTGGCTGGAATGTCCTATCTACCACTGTACAAGTTCAGATATTTTTAATGCTTCTTGCATAAACCTATTTCCCCATACCCTTCACCCTTAAGTTTTATGTCTTAGGGGCCATAGGTTTGCATAGTCAGTTTTCCAGTGGAAATATTATAAAGCCATAAATGGTCAAAGATATCTTGATTCCCACACAAGATCAAAAAGAAGTCTAGAAAAGCCTTGTCTGTCAGTCTAGAGAAGCAATCATTCCCAGGGGACATTTCGTGACTGTAAGCTTTTCCCTTGCCTTTTAATCAATAAGTAGAAGTTGATGTTATCTACTGCACTGATTTATGCAAAAATCAATCCCCAACCTAACCCAACCCAACCCAAAAAAAAAAAAAAAACAACAACAAAAAAAGAAAGAACCTTACTGAAGAGTGGCAAACTGTTCAAGCAGCCAGATGCCAACAGAATATTGCATTGAAAGTCAGAGAGCATCACTTTCTCTGTCAGCTGGAGAACTGCACTTCAGTGCAGCCATGGCAGAGGGCTGCATGTGCCATGAGCAGAGCCCCACAGGCTCAGAGGTGTTACCAAGCAGGTTATATCTCTTGAGGAAAAAATCTGTGCAGAAGTTGGGGAAGATGCTGTAAAATTCTTTATCACATGGTGTATAACCCCTATATTTGTGGGTAAGGCTTATCTTTGTGCCACACAGTGCTCATCAGTGCAAATGCCAGAGATTAACGTGGCCTTGTGCTAACTCTCTACATCTGTGACTAATAAGTCTTGTGCCAGCTAATGCTTCCTTGTTTTCTCGTATTAGTGACTAATGTGTTCTCACTGATATCTTGAGAACAGAGAAAAAGTGTCAGAGTGAAGAGTGATGAAAAGTGCCTCACACCCTGACCATATAATAGGGATACTCTCAAGGAAAAAAAAGATTCATCAGAAGTTCCAGGGTAATATAAGGGAATTTCGAGGAATGGGATGCTCCCAAATGAGCACCAAGGGTCAAAAGACCCTTACTCATATCCAAATAAGTTGATGGAAAAAATTAGCATGTATGTAGGTATCCAGGAAATGTAATGAGCAAGTAATAGGAATGTGAGGAGCAGGTTCTAGTTGCATGGGTATAACCTGGTCTGTTAGATTGCTGTCTGTGCTCTGAGGAGAATTCCCCATGCATCCAGTGCTGTCGGATTTCTAACACAGCAAACTGCTTGGAGAGTTTATTTCCCAGTGTTCAGTACCAGGCACACTGAAGCTGTCACCTTTTCCAGATTCACTAGTCAGAGAACAGAAGCATGACCCATCAAGCTTTTCAGTGTAGCTGGCAATGGGTGTTGATTCAGTATCACCCCTGTTCTGGTGTTGCTGTTATTTGGTTGGGTTTTGGTTGGCTGTTTTTTTTAATGCAAACATTAGCGGGGAAAAATAGTAAAATTAGATGAATAGAATGGCTTCACAAATTTAATTTCTATCTGTATTTTGTTTGTGGGACTGGATTTTGGCAGGAGGAATGGGGAGAACACTACAGAAGTGGCTTCTTTGAGAAGCTGCCAGCACCTTCGGCCATGTGCAAGACCAAGACAATCCAATGGTAGTAAAGCCTCTGAGATAACATATTTAAGAAGGAAAAAAAGTTATTGCACAGATGTAATTGTAACCAGAGAGGAGTGGAGTGAGGACATGTGTGAGGAGCAGCCCTGAGGACACCAGGGCAGGGCAGGGCAGGAGGAGGGGCAGGAGCTGCTCCAGGCTCTGGAGCTCAGATTCCCCTGCAGCCCCTGGAGCAGCCCATGGTGAGGCAGCTGTGCCCCTGCAGCCCAGGGAGGGCACGGGGGAGCAGAGATCCACCTGCAGCCCCTGGAGGAGCCCAGGCTGGAGCAGGGCATGCCCAAAGGAGGCTGTGACCCCATGGGAAGCTGGAGCAGGATCCTGGCAGGACCTGTGGCTCCATGGAGAGAGGAGCCCAGGCTGGAGCAGGGTATGCCACAAAGCCACAAAGGAAAGAGTGAACCGCTATGAAGCCCATGCAGGAGCAGGGTCCTGGCAGGTCCTGTGACCCCGTGAGGAACCCACTGTAGAGGCTTAAAAATCACAGTTCCCTGTTTCAAACACTGTTAAGACCACAGAAGGGCTTTGCCATGAGATAAGCACAGAAAAGAGCAGTGGAATGGTGATGGCTCCAGGCCTGGCAAGGTCTGGCTGGCACATCCTGAGTCATACACCCAGAGAAGGTCCCCACTGCAGCAAACTGTGTGGAGAGGCAACTGCTTGTACACATATCACTGGCCAGGCAGGAATCACGCTGAGTTATGGGACAGATGCCATCTGCAACCACCAATAATCACAGAAGCACAACTTCTGACCCCCGAGTATGCCCTGAATATGGATTCCTGGAACTTGCACTGTAAGTTAAACCAGTAAGCATTCATCCTTTTTTTTTGCAAAATGTATAGTGAAAAGCTTTGAACAAGCTCTGGACCCCCACCAATGAGAATCCCAGGGTGAAGAAAGACCAGTGGAATGCTGCTGGATCCATGGGTGGTGACATCTTTTCTTTCTATTTAATCTGTGTCTCTCTCACTCTCCTTCTCCCCCCTCCCTCTCCTTCTTTTCTATTTCATTCTCCCTCTCTCTCTACCTCATATTTGCTGTTAAATAAAATCCATAGTGTTGCCTTTGGGATAAAGTCTTGTTTGCACCCTGATTTGGGCAGAGGGGTCTCTCTGAAAATCAGGTCATAATATTCATGTTGGAGCAGGTTGTGCTTGAAGGATCAGACCCCATGGAAAAGGGACCCAAGCTGGAGGATAACTGGAGGATAACTGCTGCCAGTGGGATGGACTCTGACTGAGAAGTTGATGGAGAACTGTCTGCTGTGAGAGGGACCCCACACTGGAGCAGGGGAAGGACTCTGACCCCTGTCCCTGAGCAGCAGCAGCAGGAACAATGTGTGATGAGCTGACCAGAACTCCCATTCCCAATTCCCTGTGCCACTGGCAGAGGAGGGAGAGCTTGGAAAGGAGGGAGGGGTGGGGGGAAAGTGGTTTTTTGATTTGTTTTCCTTCTCATTATCCTGTTCTGATTTTGATTGATAAAAAATTCAGTTAATATCCCCAAACTGAGTCTTTTTTTTTACTGAGGCAATAATGTGTTTGTTGTCTCTCCTGGTCCTTATCTCAACCCATGAACCTTTTCTTTATACTTTCTCTGCCCTGTCCTCATGTGAAGGGGACTGAGAGAGTGGCTTTGATAGGTGCCTGGCACCCAGCCAAGGCCAACCACCACACTCTGAGCAATAAAATCTGTTTTTCTTGGACCACATTGCCATACTGTGGAAGCAATGGGCAAGACCACGGTTACAGAGCTTTCCTTTATTTTAATGTGTAAAGCAATAAGTAGTTACCATTATTCTAATTAAATAACCTTTACCAATAAGTCTACCATTATTCTCATTAATTAACCTTTTTCTAAGGCAATAACCAAACATGTTGTAAGCCTTTGTACATGCTGTGAGAAAAGTCACAGGTGTCTCTCATTTCATGCCTGAAATCCTACAGAAACACATCCAACACAGCTCAGCATCATGGAGTCATAGAGTGTCTCATCATGAGGGTGCAGACTTAATAGCATGATTGGATCTAAAATAATGTTCCAGGATTTCTTACAAAGCTCCCCCAGCATCCTCTAAGGTAGGAACTTTGACATCCAGACTCATCCAGGCCTGTGGTGCAGCTCTGCAGCTGTGACTGCCTGTGTTGCCTTTCCCTGGTCTTAAAATGAAAACCAAAACACAGCTTATGGGGAAAAGGGGTTTTTACCTCGGGATTTATTTCAGAATCTTTGGGTACCACACTTCATTCAGGTGGAATGCCCCAAATATGCATGCACACATCACACTGAAATACACACAATTATAGGCTTTGTAAAATTAACATATTTATCAAAGATCCCCCAATGAGAGGCTGGAGTGAAGCCCTCGTTGTGAGGAACCTTCCCCCTGGCTGGGCCTGGCTGAGGTTCCCAAATGTGTTCTGGAGAGGCCCTTGGTGTCTGGGGCTCCCAGGATGTTTGCTCTCCTGGTTTAACAGTGCTGTGGGGCTGAGCTGAGTTCTCAGCCTTGGGGAGGTACAAGTGTGGGGCTAAAAGCACTGAGAATACATAAAACTATGTACAAGAGTATGTAAGAGGGGTATAAAAGAAAAAACAAAAAATCATTCTGGGATCAGCTGAAGCTTTCGTGCACTGGCTGAGTCCTACCTGTTGAAGCTTGATTTGCACAGGTGTAAGCAAAAAGTAAATAACCCATGACTAACATCCCCAGTTCTGTGGGAAACGCAGCCCCTTTAATGATCCAGCAGCTGGAACAAATGACTGCTCACTCATAACATACACATTGCAGTTGTCATGGAAACTCACTTAGCAACAAAGAATCCTTGACCTTTTCCCCATCTGTTTTGAATCTTCACAAAGGCGCATCAATTTCTATATATTGATTTTCTCTGGGTTTTCTTTTTCTTTTTTTCTCCCCACCCAAATGCCACATTCTGTGTGGCTCTCAGACACTAGCAGAAGTCTTCCATAGCTTCAGGGGCAGAACTGCAGCCTCTCCTTACCCCTCTTCAGTGTGGGGCACCAGATAGCTCCTGACAAAAAGTTTAGACTGAATGTTAGGAAACATTTCTTCACTGAAAGAGTCAAGCCCTGGCAAAGGCTGCCCATGGCAGTGGTGGAGTCCTCATCCCTGGAGGCATTTAATTAATCCTTAGTGGTGGGATTGTCAGTGCTGGGGAAAAAATTGGACTTGATGGTCTGAGAGGTCTTCTACAACATAAACAAATCTACAATTCTATATAAAGATAACTGCAAATTAGGCTGTGTCACTGGCTACTCCACCTCAACCTGGAAACTTGAAAGACAATTTGTTTCAGAGCGAGGGAAGCTCGGGGCTCTGTGGTTTTGGATTAACCAGTACAGTAAGAGTCTGTAATTAAATCAGAGCATCCCCTACAAATGGATGCAGACCACCCAGGAAACAAGAATATATTATCAAGGGCCAATGTGTGCATGGTAACACCACTGTGATGAGAACAGCCTTGCTACAAAGGGCATTGCTGAATTCCAGGAAGGAACAGAGATGGATGAAATTAATCCAGACTCTGAGTAATGGTGAAATCACTGCGTGTTATGAAGGCACAGAGATTTTAGATAAAGCTTGTCTGAGGTGATCACATTAGCCATCAAATTAGATCCCCAGGGTTTGGGTGGTTTTCAGTATGTATCGTCACCAGGTTTGCCATTTCAGATAAATGGAATAAATATAATCACAAATTATTTTATAATAATAAAAGAGAAAATAAATATTTTTCCTATTTAACTAATTTTGGAAGGATTCTAGTGCTCAGTTTACTTTTTTTAAATTTTACACCTTCTCTCAAACTGATGATGTTTACAGTAGGATATTTTCTTTTCTGCTCTTCTCTCCCCAAAAAATTATGTAATGAGAAAAAGAAAATAATACTGCACACACACACATAAACAGACACACAGAACTTGAATATCTGTAAAAAAAAAAGCAAGAACTTTGAAACACCTAGTGCTTCTTAAGAAAAAATATTAAATACATACATTTCCCATTAAAACAGATTTTTGAAATAATTTAAAATTACAATTATTACCCATCTTAAATGTTTTCTGAATTACACAACAGAGAAAGGATTGTGTCACAGCAACAACAGGGCACTGGCAGCTTTATCAAATCTCCCAAAGCAGTGCAGCAGTTAATATTCAAAACTTTTCCTGCAACACCACACCTTCCATTTTATCTGCTCAGAGTGTACTAAAAGGTAAATAAAGGAGATACAGAGCTGTGGAGGCTTGTGGAGGAAAAAAAAAAAGTATTTTTAGAATTGAAAAGTCCTGAGTTCTGAGCTCTAAGTGGTTTGTCTGCAGTTTAGCTAAAAACAGATGGTGCATCTCTGGGTCTAATGCATTTTTTAATGCATTAAAAAATTGCATTAACAAATGCAATGAAAATCAAGCAGAGCAGGTGAAAGAAGAGCAGGACAGTGTAGAGAGAGAAAAGGTGGATTTTCAGAGCCTATGCTTGCTGATTTTTACATGAGCTGGCTTGTGATCCATATTTTTTTAAATGTTTAGGTTTGTATCTAAATGGAGATACCAAAATCATGGCTTGGATTCCCATTTAAAATTCATCATAGTGGTGTATTTGCAAATCAGAACCTGAATGTTGGCTTTGGGCAGCTCTTTCTGAAAAACTCACAGTCAGAATCTCAAAATTTATTGTTTTGTCTAGCACTGGCCTCAAGTCTAATTCCATTTGTTATATGCAGGTCAGAGTCTGAAATCCTTTGACAATTTGGATGGGGCTCTGACTCAGCTGGTCTAGTGGAAGGTGTCCCTGTCCATGGCAGGGGTTGGAATGAGAAGGTCTTTAAGGTCCCTCCTGACCCAAACCATTCTCTGATTCTGTGGTTCTGTGATGATTCTGTGGTGATTCTGTGATTCTGTGATGAGTCTGTGGTGATTCTGTAATGATTCTGTGATGATTCTGTGTCTGTGATGAGTCTGTGATTCTGTGACGATCCTGTGATGATTCTGTGATGATTCTGTGATTCTGTGGGGATTCTGTGATTCTGTGATGATCCTGTGGTGATTCTGTGGTGATTCTGTTATTCTGTGATGAGTCTGTGGTGATTCTGTGATGATACTGTGATTCTGTGATGATTCTGTGATTCTGTGATGATCCTGTGATGATTCTATGATGATTCCCTGATCCTGTGATGATTCTGTGATGATTCTGTGATTCTATGATGATTCTGTGGTGATTCTGTGATTCTGTGATGATTCTGTGATCTAGCCCCTCTTTACATCACCAGAGGCTGAAGCTGAGTGTTCCATGTGCTTTCATGGAGCTTGGCCCAGCCCCCTGCTCAGACAGCTGAATGATCCCATGTTCATTTTTCCAGTTCTTCAGTTCTACAGCACTTTTAATCTTGCTGGTATTTAAGCTGTGAGCGTGAAAAACAGTTACAGCAATTGCAGATACCCCTGTTGATAGGGACTGAATGGAAACCTTCAACATAAAATGCACTAAGCAGCATCTTGCTATTGGAGCTGTTATGTTTCAAACACCATAAAATTTGATGGAAATCACAGCACACAACCTCACATAAGCCTTTTGGAAAACTTAAATGTGGAGGCAAATTCCTCTCCAGGACGGGTGGGACATTGTGGCACAGTTTCTCCACTTTTTATCCTTCCCCATAACACCCAAATAGTTAATCATGCCCACAATACCCCTAAAGTAAAATTCTACTCAGCTTCCCAGCTCTCTTCTGCACACACCCTATAGGTCCTGTACCCATGCAGGCCAACACAAGGCCACCCTGTAACATTTAGTCTGAAACATTTTTGGGGTGAGGTTCAGAGGAGGGACAATGGGATGATCCTTTTCTTTTGATGGTCTCAAGAGTAGCCAGTTGTGTGTCCTTCTTCACCTCACGCTCTGCCCTGGTCTGCTTACTATCATTTGCCTTTAATGAAGAAAAAACCTAATAAAAAAGGCAACCTAAAAATTCCCTTCCTAGTCCAAATAACACATGGAAAGAGAATATTTGCAGTGGACAGTGAGTTCATTCTCTGTGCAAACAGGAAAGGCCAGGCCAGTCCTGACATGAGATGAGTCACATCTACTGCCTGCTGCCCCCCAGGCAATATTTAACTGTTCAGCCTCACAGACCCACGTTCCAGCACTCCCAACGGGGTCAGCAGAGCCACCTTGAAACAAGGTTCTTTGTTCCCTTCATCAAGATTTCATCCTGGACTGGAATAGGGAAAGGTAATTTATTCATTTGAAGTCACAGTATCAAATAATTGCATTTAAAATGCTTGCCGTAATCCTCAGGGCATGAAACATGGGCCTCGGAAGAGCAGTCCCAGAGCCGTGTTTTTAAGGGCTAGTGAGGGCTTAGGGAATGGTAATGTCTGCTATGCATGGAGAAACAAGCCAAGCTTTCTGACACACAAGCTCTTCTCAGAGCCTGAAAGAGAAGCAGCAACTGCCAGTGTTAAATTCGGGTGGAGAGCAACAGTTCTGTGTTGCACTCGATATGGTTAAATCATCTGGGGGAAAACTTTGCTCCTATCTGTACAGCAAAAATTAGTGTTCACGGGGAAAAAGGTGATGATCTTCTGTGGGGAAAAGAAGAGCCAGGTGACTCAACACCTTTAGGACACATGGCAAAGGGAGAAGTAAAACAAAGCACACCTCAAGCCAGGGTTTTTCCTGAATCCAGGATTTTCAGTGCTCAGCGCAGTTTTGAATTCCAGTTCACACATTTGTTTTTTGAACAATTTTGTGTGGGGTTGTTTGGAAGGAGTGGGGTGTAGAGTAGCTTTCCCTTGAGATTCAGGACTGAGAGGCCAGAGCTGGAATGGTTATTCAGTGAGAAATCCCCTCTCCCTGATAGCCTGGTGCTTCTGTTCCTCACAGATTTCCTTTAGAAGCCTGTGCTTCTGCCCTAAGCTTCCAGGAGAGCACATTTTCCATGGGAGGATGTACCTTGCATTCAGGTATTACCCAGGTGCACTACAAGAAAAGCTTACAAGTACTGAAGGCTGCATCATGAAAGTAATTTATTGTGATGGCTGTGAAAATATGTTCTCAAATCTATCCACTCTTCCAGGACAAGCTGGCTTCATCCAGAGTGTTGGCTTTCAGGGTAAAGTTTCTGGGAGACAGGGAATGCTTTGAAATTTACAGAAATCCAAGAAAATACATGGAAGATCACTGTGTATAAAAGACAGGTAGCACACAAAGCACAGTGAAGCAGAGAATGTTAGGATGCTGTTGACCCTAAGAAATTATTCCTACTATCTGTGTATACTATAAACACGAGCAAACACACAAATAATTGTGTACACAGGGTTTTGTTGCACTAGTGGATGACATCAAGAGTAAACACAACTGAGCCAAAACCCACCTGCAAACACCTTTCCTGCCCAGACAGGTGAGGGGATGAAGGACCTCGATCTAGTGGAGCTGGACACAGACAGTGGTGACGAAGGACCTCGATCAAGTGGAGCTGGACAAAGACAGTGGTGCAATTTCCCAGGGCAAAAACCCCACAGAGCTGGAGTCCACTCCCTGCCTGCTTGAGAACATGGAGGGGAGCATCCATGACCAGCTCCATCATCCACGCTGCTCTTGTTATTTGTTCTCCCAGGAATTATTGGAGTGACTGACCCTCACGTGTTGGGATATGACTCTCCTGGCAAAATGATAAGCTACAGATGCAGCACATCACATTCCATCTCCCCAGGAACATCCTGCCTGGCTTTTTGTGAGAGGGAAACAGCCTTGGCAGGTCCTTCCCACCCTCCTGGTCACAGCTGCACCCAAACCACAACAAAACCACGAAAGAAGATCAATGCCAGTGGTTTTCTGTCTTGAAGTACTTTGAACAGTGAAAGTCCACTATAAACCTGCTCTGTAGTGGAAAATTGAGAGAAGCCCTATAAAGCTGAAACTTTAAAACAACATGTTTTTATGAAAGAGCTAGAAATCCACAGGGTTTGAACTTCCACAGCGTTTTTCTAGGCTCTCTTTTTTCCTTCACGATGCAAGAAATTAAGAATACATTGGTCATAATTCTGATTTCACCTTATCAGCACCATGGACTGTTGGAATTACTCCTGTTGACACTAGTATGAAAGGATATTCTGACAGATCCAAGAAAACTCAGACTTATTAAAAGCAATAAATACTTGTTATGATCCCAGAGACGCAAAATCTACTACTCTACTTGTTTTGTGTATGACTTCAGAGATTAGGGGACCCTGCTACTTAATTGCTCAGAGGGACACTAATCTTATAAAGCTCTTTTCCTAGCAGAAGTTATCAAATAGAAGCAGGACTCCTTAATAAAATTACAGTTATTAAATTCTCCCTTTTGCTGGGAAGTTACTTGGTCCAGAAACACTTGCCAAAAATACTCTTAGAAGAAAAAATCGGGCTACAGGATCAAGATCTGGAAAATTCAGATAAGTTAGAACTGAGGATTTATTTCAGAGTCTGTTCTGCATGTGTATGTTATTTGGTCATAGATATTTTTTCTTTCCCACAAATTAAATTTTCACACCAAGCAACAGTTGAGAAAGGGAAAATTATTAAAGGGGCATGTTCTAACCAAATGGAGGTGTCAAAAATACGGTTCCCAAAATCACTTTTGCACATGTGGCATTTTCAGATCCAACATATACAATTTCTGATACTGCAGTTACTTGCCCAGTGGCACTTCAGCCTCTCCTGGAGAAATTCCGAGTAATTGCATAGTTTTAGTTAAACAGTGGTAAGAATGGCTTTTTTCTGTTTAAAAAAAGAAATGTTGGTAAATAGCTCTCCCTGAGTTTGTTATAAGACATGGCTGTAGAGAGCTGGGCTGGAAACCATGAGGCTGAACAAATTTTGGGCAATTTTGGGCAGGTCATTGGTACCTTGAAATACGGTGCTGTAATAGGAGTACCAATCATAGAATCACTGAAGTTGGAAAAGATATCCAACATCATCAAGTCCAGCCTTCAGCGTATCATCCACCCCCAGGACTGCTTGTTGGCAGATATCTGGGGAGTAGCAGGACCAGCACTCACGATACACCCCCAAAATACTCTCCCTGAGAGGCAGGGAAGGTAGCTTTAGCTGCTGGAGAGACCATCTGTGCTGCTAATTGCAGCTACAGAAGGTAAGGAAGGAAGATCCTTGATTGGGCTGGGGGTTGTGCTCTGCTGCCTCTGGACCTGTCTGTGCAGCTCCCAGGACTGGTGCTGTCAGTGCCACCACGCCACAGGGCATGCACCAGGCAGAGGTGCCTGCCCAGGCTCTGCTCAGCTCATCACAGCCCACACTGCCTTGGATCTGATCCCAGAATGATTTTTGCTTTTTCTTTTATACCCCTCTTACATACTCCTTTATCGTTTTATCTCAGTGCTTTTAGCCCCACACTTGTACCTCCCCAAGGCTGAGAACTCAGCTCAGCCCCACGGCACTGTTAAACCATGAGAGCAAACATCCTGGGAGCCCCAGACACCAAGGGCCTCTCCAGAACACATTTGGGAACCTCAGCCAGGCCCAGCCAGGGGGAAGGTTCCTCACAACGAGGGCTTCACTCCAGCCTCTCCCTGGGGCATCTCTGATAAATATGTTAATTTTACAAAGCCTGTAATTATGTGTATTTCAGTGTGACAGTGTGTGCATGCATATTTGGGGCATTCCACCTGAATGAAGTGTGGTACCCAAAGATTCTGAAATAAATCCCGAGGTAAAAACCCCTTTTCCCCATAAGCTGTGTTTTGGTTTTCATTTTAAGACCAGGGAAAGGCAACAGATCCATCTCTCAAACCAAGACCAGAACAAACCACCCCACTGCTGGCTGGAATGGGATTTGCCTTGGAAAACGTGGCTCCTGTAGGCCACTCATTATTAATAATTATAGCATAATAGAAAGCACAGAGCTAATTGCTGATCCCCTGCTATAACCTGATAGATTAATAGAAGCAGTACTTCCTTCTCAGGAGACTAGGCTCACTTTCGCATTACAAAAATAATTAAAGTGTAATCAAGTGCTGAGAAGTCACCCAGGAGGTCTGTGCATAATAGCCCACACACACATTTTGTCTTTTGTGCCCAAAACTGCTCACAAAGCACCAAATCTGTCCTGCCCTCAGGTCCTGATTCTGCCCTTGCACGGGAGAAAGGGGAAGAGTGACTTGGACAGGAGGGCTCTACACTTTTCACAGGTTTCACACAGAAAAAAATCACAGGAGGCTGCAGTTCCCCTCAGCATATTCTTCCCCCTCCTGGGTCACTTCAGCACTAAATTCTGTTTTGGTGCAGGTGTTAAAGATTTAGGTGCCTTCCCAGCACTTAAAATAATCCCTAAGATTGCTGCAGCTCCAAAAAAAGCAGCAAAAACCCCAGGCTCTAGACTAACAGACCAATAAATTTTCTTGTGCCCTTTTTTTTTTTTTTTCCCCATTCTAATTACTCTTTAAACTCATAAATAATTTTAAGAGGGAAGATCAGTGGAAAATTTCCGCTCACACACACTTATTCCTCTCTATATAACCAATTTGCAGCTTCTTTGCACTCCAGGGTGAAAATTACTGCAATTCTCATTGTTTTTCTTCCCTGTGCCTGTGCATGAAGGCAAAACTCCTCTGCCATGACCACGTTGTTACTCACAGGGTTTCAGACTGGAGATCTTCATCCCCTTAAGCAAGAGGCAAAAACCACTTAGTCACATATCAGTCTTCTTTGTTTAAAAAAAAAGGAAAAAAAAAGCAGAATGCATATTGAAAAGTTAATGAAGGTCATTACAATTAGGAAGAGACGACAATTTTCACCCTCCACATTTTGGATGATCTGTTTGGTTTTTTGGACAGAGAGGAAGATATTACAAAAACTATCAACTCACTAAAAGACCAAAGTACACAGGCTGAATTTCACAGATTTTAATGGGGAAAGAAAAGAAATAATTACTTTATCCCACCTGACTTTTAGCATTCTACAGACCACTGCATGTGTCTTACATATTTTACCCTGATCCCACACCTCAGCTAAAGGTAGGGATTTCAGTCAGTAGGAGTCTAAACTATCCTGTCACAGAGGTAAAAGGAAAAATAAGATAGCACTGATGCCAAAGGCTCTTCAGTTACCATACCAAGATCTGTTCAGTAAGGGAGCTGCAAAATAAAGGAAAAAAAATTAAAGACTCCTACTTCCTCCAAAATGTGAACCGAAATGGCAATTCCCAGGAAAAAAGCCTAAGGAATGCATCTTTCAAGACCTGAAACCAGCAGGCATTTGGCTCTGGGTGCGTGGACAACAAACAACCCTGGATTCTGGAGAAAGAGGCTTCACCTTTAAATTCTTCAATACCATTCCAATTTGGCCAATGCCCTTGGGCTCCAGCTATGCTGAGGTGGTCTTCATACTCTGAACCACATTCTATACTTGGTGTTGAGACTCCTGGTTGATCTGACTTCTTTGGCTTTGTGTCTTTAAGATCCTTTATCTTTGGGATTTTTAAGAAGTATTGTTAGACGGAAAAGTATTGAAAATGCATTTTGAAATGCAATTCATTCAGTATCTCACAGAATTCCAGAGTGGGAGAAGACTGGAAGGGACCACAGTGGGGTCATCTGTCCCCAGCTCCCTGCCCCAGCAGGGCCCTCCCAGAGCACAGGGCACAGGATTGTGTCCAGACACATCTGGGATATCCCCAGGGAGGGAGACTCCACACCCTCTCCGGACAGTCTGTGCTGTGCTGGGTCACTGCACAGGACAGAAGCTGTTCCTCATGGCCAGGGTAAATTCCTGGGATCAGTTCCTGCCCGTGGCTCTGGTGCCATTGCTGGGCCCCGGAGCAGAGCCTGGGCCCTGCTGGGAGCCCTCCCTGCAGCCAGGGACAGACGGGGATGGGGTCCCCTCTCAGCTGGGGCTCCTCTCCAGGCTGAGCAGCCCCAGCTCCCTCAGCCTCTCCTCATCAGGGAGGTGTTCCAGTGCCTTCATCCTCTGTGTAGCCTCTGGACCTGCTCCAGGAGCTGCACATCTCTCTTGTCCTGAGGAGCCCAGGCCTGGACACAGCACTCCAGATAAACATTTTCCAAGGTAGCTCATAGTCCTCCCAAGAGCAGGAAACTCGTCCCCACTGTAACTTGTCCCAGGGAAGTATTTTGAAAACACATGAACTTGACCACAGGTCAGGAGAAAGGGCTTTGCAGAGTGGCCTCTGGTATAGGCCAGTCTGACACCATCAGGAATTTCTTGTCAGAGCTCTGAACTCAGGATATTGATTCTGATTGGGGCCAAGAGTCAAATACTTTTTTCTAAATCCACAAATGGGAATTAATACATCCAGGGAAAGTTTTTCTGAAGTCTCTGCATGAAGAATGCAACTCCCATGCTTCTGGGGTTTTCAGCAGTGGGTATAGGGATGGAAGAGGCAGCAATGCACCTGAATACTTTAAAAAAATTGGTGCCAATTTCATCTTCAATTTATTTATATCTAATTTCCATCCTCTACTCTTCTGGACTTGAATGGTGTAACATTTCTGCAAAACTAATAGGACAAGAATTGTGTACAATATGGGGATTTTTCTGTAATCTTTCTCAACATGAGTAACGTTGATTTTCACATCCTATTTTTTTTTAATTACTGTTAGGTTGGTGATTATTTACATGAGATAAAGAATGTTTGAAGGCTTCTACATTAATTAAGTTTCATCTTTTTAGACTGTTCTTTACTTGTAAAGGTAATTGGTTTTAGTTGTTATAAATCTTGTGTAAAATTCCTCAAGCAATAAACACAAGCTGTATCTTAGTAATTGTCTATTGACTACACTTTCCAGTATGAATTAATTTTCAATTACAAACTTCCTTCCTTACAGTATCAGGTTGAAAGTCTGCATTTTGAACACGTAGATATCCTCATCTTGTGCAAATTTGTCTCACATTATACTGGAAGAAGGAGATATTCACTAAGCAACCATCAGTCTGAATATCAATGCAGCATGACAATAACAGTGTATGTCAAAACTCAGGTTTCCTCTGCAAACTCCCAGACAGCAACAAAGACTCAGTTCCAACCCTAATTATTTTTATTGCTGTTACATTGTGCTCCTCTCTTCTGCATCTTTAAAAGTTAATGGCTTGATTAGGAAGGGGGTCCTAAACTCAGTAAAACTTTCATAGCAACCACAAATGAAATCTATCCCTACTTAACTGGGAGTATTTTAGAGGGGGGAGTATGGAAGCAAGATGTGCTATCACATCTCCTTCTGAACAGGACACCAGAAAGATTTTCAGAATAGTTCACCTGGAGCTGGGTGCTCAGCCTGCTGATGAATTCAGAAATGTCCCAAAGTACCTACTTGTAATTTTACTTGTGGGATACTTTTCATGTAAGAGCAGATGAGCCCCATCGTTACAATCCGCATGCCTCACCCAGCACCACAAAGTTTGGTGGGTAGATCCTCAGGGGGTGTAAGCCATGATGAGGGAGATGCCAAATATCCTCCCACATCATGTCTGGGGGAGACATGCTGGCTTGGGGCCTGAAAACAGCCAGTTGGCCTGCTGGAGAGAGAAGCAAAGCCCTCTGGGGGAAACAAAAGAGGCGCTGATTCAAATTGACAAAATGGACTTCTGCTCCGAGAAGTGGAGGTCTCCATCCTTCTTTCTTGTCCCTTCCTCGCAGCCATAAGGTCCCACCCTCCCCTGAGCTGGTACTGGACCTTTTCTGTACCGATTTTATTAAATAAAATAGCAGAAAACTCCCATCACTCTTCTTCCCCTCTGAGACATGGTCCTCAGAACGCCAAAGGCAGTGCCAAATGAACAACAGGAGGATGCACCCAGGAGGGGAAGCTGGAAGGAGCTAATACCCCAGTGCCACTCTGACATCAGCAGCCTCTGAATCCTTCCCTTCGAAGGCTGAGGCATCCTGACTTTACAGGGAGAGATAACCTCATGGGGTTCCCCACTTGGTGCCCAGAGGCTTTCCAGTGGGACCTGGGGTGCCCCAGGTTTCCTATGTCTTACCTGCAGGAGTGTCTTGGATGCCCCAGGGCGTCTAAAATGGGCCTGGACACCAATCTTTAGGTGAATCTCTCCACCAGATACCTCCATAAACTTCAGTACATATCAGTGACTTTAAAAGGCTGCATTTCATCCAAGAAAAGGGGATATATTAACTCTTAGCTTTTTGCATGAAGTGTGAAAGCGCAGAAGTGTCTTCACAAGCAGTTCCAAGTAGGAACATTTTGAATGCTTTTTAAGGTATAAAATAGGAACCAATAAACAAGAGATTTCAAGATATGTGTTCAGCACATCTGCATTTCAGATTTCTGAGTTTTTCTATTTAGGAATGTTAATAAGTTTAACAGGCTCAGTGTCACCATATTTCTGATAGGAAAAGAAAAGGTGTGCAGTATATACACATATATTCTGTAGATTTTCACGCACTTGGGCATTTTTTTAAAAATAGATATTTTTCTGTTCTCTGGCATTTGCTATAACTGGGGAAAAAAAAAGATCAGTATTCCCTGTGCAGGAACACTGGGAATGGAACTGAAAACAATATGACAGTACAGGCCTATAAAGTGAGGCTTGACCATGTCACTTGACCATTGCAACATGAAAAGTTCCATTAGCGAGGTTTGTCCTTTCCCTTCTCTTTTCCTGGTGTAGGATTTGTCTTTCTCTGTGTCAAACAAAGACTTCAGCAAACAGTGCCACCAGATGGGCCCTCAGTGGAACTGTATTCACTCAGTGATATCCTAACAGGAAAGGGAAGAAGAAAAAGAAAATCCCAAACTTCAGCATTTCTATTAATTTCATCCTATCTTTTCATCACTGCTCTGGAATTCTCTCTCTCCAGCAAGAAACTGAAGGTTTTGTAGTGTCTTACATAATAAGGTGAAAAGACCTTGGTTTTACTTTTCAGTGCAATAACTGAGAGCTTGCAAATTTCTCACTTGAGGTTAATTGTCTCTTCAGAACGTGTGACCCACATTTCAGGCAGGCAGAATAAAACAGTTCTGTATACTTCTAATGGATTTATTTAAAAGGATGAGCAAGCAAATGTTCACTTAAGAGCACCTATTAGTGAGCTAATATACTACATTTTTACTGGGAAAATTAAAGACTGAACAACGCAATGGTCAAATTGAGGTCGCAATTAAAATTAAATCAGTAAATCACTAGACTCAGAATGATCAAATTACTTCATGAATACAATACATAATGAAATCAAATTATGGGCTTGATAGCAGATTAAATTACTAGTCTTTGGCTTCTGCTGAATTTAAGAGAGGTGTTTTCCTTCCAGGAAGGCCCCACTGGTGTTATACCAAGAGTATTGGCCCAAGATGTAAAGAAAGCAAATATCCCCACCTATGGCTCTGCTAGTCTCTTGGTAGATTTCCCTGGGAGAAATCTAACAATAATGGAGGCTTAGATTAAAAAATTACAGCCCTTGTTGTTTGATTTTAACAGTCCCTCCTCAATTCTCACTGCTATTAACACTTTGCTGCAGCTGTTCTTGATTACCACCACTGTTTTAGCAGTGTAACACAGAGTGTCCCTTAGGAATCCACCAGAATTGTTGATTTAGACATAGGTACGTGGAGCTTTTGGGTAACAGTCTTTCTCTAACACAGAAGAATCCACTCCATAATCACTAGATGTTTCTGTTTATTTAGAGAACCATTTAGGTGTCATCAATACTACCCTCATAGTGTTATTTTAAACATCTGTGAGTACAGCCCTTCTTTAAAAGAACTAAGAATATGAAATCTGGTTTCAGTCCTTTGCAATATGAAATAACAAAAGAACCATGCTGTTTCTGCAAAATACTAGATTTCATAAGGGCTATTTCTCTTGCTTTGCCTTTGGAGTCAACAGGTACATGAACTCAAGTGCTCTGAATATTCAATATGGTCCAGGACTTCAGTCAATGCATGTTAATTTTAATGGATTTGTGCCATGGAAGAAAACTCGAGAATCAATTCATCCATTTCTGTTTGCCACAGAAGCTGCAGCAGAGGTAATGGTCCTGAAGAAATGAAAGGTGTTTGATAGAAAGATTTGGTGAACAACATTTCAGCCAAAAAAGCAGGCGTGAGATCTTGGAAATTAAGTAAATAAATATACATTACTGAGACCTAGATATTATTTTTCTTAGATAAAAATTCAGGAGCAGAAATTAATGACTGATTCTAATGGCATTTACTCTCAAAAAACTTACAAAAGTTTTTCTATTTTTACCAGCTTATGCTCTATATATGATTACAACATTTGGGATATTTTCCTCCCTACTTCAATGGATTCTCTGCAGTATTAATGAAAAAAAAAGACAGGGTGTTCCAAATTCAGCACTACTCACCCTACTCTTCCTCTGAGGGCACTTAGCTCCAAGGACTACAGGAAGATTTCTACAGTCTAACTTGACTTTCCCCATTAATAAATCCAAATATATCACTTAAAATGACATGGTCAAACTGAATCAAAGCTGAGAGGTTTGATCCTTCAAACACCATCTTCATTCTCTTAGAAAATATGTTGCTCTTTCCACCTTTCATGACTGCAGAGTTGTGCTCCTAACTTCTAAAGCTCCTTGACCAGGTAGTCTTCTCTCTTCAACCAGTGACAAAGCTTTCACAAAGAATTAAATAGTGCCAAACTGCCATTCCACCACCTGACTGAAGAGAATTCAGTCAGAATTCACCCTATTTTTAAGAGAAATTATGAAAATCTTATGGTAAAACCACTTAAAATTATTTTAAATATTATTTTTCCCAGTTATTGATCCCATTAGTTACCCGCTTCATGTGTTCTAATAGGTATTTCCTCTTAAGACACTTTCAGAAAATGAAGTAAGTGTAATACATTTTTATAAAAAATAAAAAGTTGAATAATAAAAAAATAAAACAATAAAAATAAATAGTGTCTCAACACTGCAGGATTAGTGCTCAGATATTATTTAGTCAGTTAAGCTACAGGCTGGGGAGCCAATTGCTTAAAGAGAGGAAACACACACATTTCTCTGCCTCGTAGTGCTGCTGATTGGAGCAGATGACTGTGATCTAGAAATGGGAGTGCTGACAATCCCACTTTATGGAGCACTGGTTTGATGCTTTGTTCTGTCTCCAGCAGCAACACATCCCTTTGCTGTATTCACGTAAGCAGAGAAAACAAGATTATCGAGTTTTGCTTGGCAGCGAATGCAATAGTTTGTTTTGGAGCTGTGGCATGGTTTTGGGACAAATTCCCAGACAATCTCCATTTGCTGTTGACTCCTTCAGTTTTGAGAGCAGTTTGAGATCCCACTGATTTCAGTGGGATGGGGAAGGAGGCAGTGACCTTCTTAGTCAGGCACTGGCAAGGATCTTCTGGCTTCTCCCAGACACAAGAGACTTACTCTGGGAATTTGGACCACCTCATTCCATCCCTGCCATGGCCAGGGACACCTCCCACTAGGCCAGGCTGCTCAGGGCTCTATCTAATATCTCCTCCAAGCCACCCAAACAGGCTCCTTGTGCTCCTGTTCTGGCATCTGTTTAGGACCACAGATCTGCTTCCCCTTAAATAACTAACTTTGACTAAATTCCTACCGTTTAAAGCAGGTAGCATGCACCCTGGTTCCCTACCTGAAAAGAAGCCTTGCCTTTTCACAGAGAGTTACATTCCAGACTTGTTCTGGATGAAAAACCTCCAGGAGTTTTGCTGCAGGGAGATCACAGCCTAGCAAACACACAGAGCAGAGAACCATTCCCAGACCCAAATATGCATGACAGAATTGCTATGGCCCCGGTGTGTCTCACAGGCTCTGTGTGACCCTGTCAAAGACATTCCCTTTTATCTCTATCAGGAGATAAAAATGCAGCAAAGTGGGCTTGAGAAGCAGGATGAGCTTAGCTTAATTCCAAAGACAAGCACTTTGGATGGCTGTGACAGTGCAATTCCAACCTGCATTTCCTAAGCTCTGTGTAGCTTCATTGGGTGCCAGGAGGGAGATAATAACTCACAAACTTCCTAAACAAACATCAAAACAGATTTGAATGCAAGAAGGTTTTGTACTATTATATTAAATAAAATCCATGATAGATAGCTAAGTCACAGGAGGCCAGTTGCAAGCCTTTGCTGCTGTCAAGTGATTAATTTCAGTAAGAACATCAAAGAGAGGAAACAAGGAGAATGAATGAGATGCTTGCTGCTGAGGCAGAGACAGCAGTGGGGGATTTTGCCCACATTAGAACTGCAGCCCTGTGCTCAGAGCTGCCATAACACATGGTAATTGCCATTGTATTGTATCCACGAAATCTTGACAAGTAGTAAAACTCACTTTTCTCTGGAACAGCAGTGAATAGCAGGAGGTAGAGGCATTTGAGGCAGGCTGCATAACAGCACTGGTCTGCCCTTTCCCACCTCAAAAATGGGAAATCGAGTTTAAGAATCACAACATTTAAAAAAGAAAATCCTCGTGTCACAATTTGGAGGCTCCAGCTTCCTCTCAAGTGGAAAAGGTGAACTCTTCTTTGCACTTGAGAGAGAGAGATTTTCATCCTTAAAAAATAAGAATTGTTTCATGAATTAGCTAAATCATGATGTCAAAGATTTATATACAAAGGGACCAAAGGGCATGGGAGGTCACAACACTCCTCTCACGTTCCTGTGGATCCTCCAGGGTCATTAATGCTCACAGGAAACTGTCAGAAAGAGAGGGAAAGAGGAGTGCACTCACTGGGTTGTTATTTCTTCCCATGGACCAGTGAAACCTTGGGGCAACAGAAGAAGACCAGCTTTGCAGACGGAAGGACACTTGAATTCAAATTCTAGCTTCATCTTGAACTTGGAGAAGCTTTGGGAAGAGCGCAGACTTCACTGAAGACTGAAGATAAAGGGAGTGAAAATTTTAAAATGGAGAGCATGGGTGTATTGACTTTGGGGGTTTTTGTGTGTATGTGTCTTTTGGTTTCGTTGGTTAGTTGGGTTTTGGAAGGTGGTGCAACCTTCCGAAAGCATCTCCAGCAGGGAAAGCTTCTCTGTGGGGCCAGCACACACACACACACTGGACAGCTCCAGACATGAGGCAAGGAGGCAGGAAGGGCTTTTTTATGGGTTCCATGGAGATGTTTATTCCAAACACGCACATGGAGAGCCCAAAGACAAAAACAGCATCACAGGAGGGTCCAGGTTTAAGTATGGGGTAGTAAGGGCAGAGAGAGCATCAGGGACCAGCCATCAGGGGGCATGGGGGCAGTGCACAGGCAGGGTTTGGGTATGGGAGCCCATGGGGGAACAGGGAGTGGACATGAGGGACAAGGGGCAGTGGGTGAGCAGGGAAACAGAACTGGGGCACGTTAACATAACAGGACAGCATATCTTGGTGGAGAAGGTTCTTTCTGCCACTCTAACCTGAGGGATGCTTTCAGGGACCAACGTTCCAGGGGGCTTCCACAGCGGCAGGGGATGTTTTGGGGTGTTTTGGCTTTTTTTTTGTCTGAGGTGGTTTTTTGTGGGGGGAGAGAAGGGGAACAGCATCATGAGCTGGGCAAGTGAGGGGATTGTCCTACTCTGCTCTGACCTGAGGTGGCCTCACCTCAAGTGCTGGGAGCAGGTTTGGGTGCCACAACACAGGAAAGCTATAAAGCCACTAGAGAGTGTCCAAAGGAGGGAAATGAGGATGATGAAGAGCCTTGAGGAGAAGCTGTGTGAGGAGTGGCTGAGGGCATTTGGTCTCTTCAGCTGGAGAAGAGGAGACTGAGTGGAGACCTCACTGCAGTTACAGCATCCTCATGAGGGACAGAGCAGGGCAAGCACTGATCTCTGCTCTGTGGTGACAGGGACAGGGCCCCAGGGAATGGCCTGAGGCTGTCAGGGGAGGTTTAGGTTGGATATCAGGAGAAGGTTCTTCCCCCAGAGGGTGATTTAGCAACAAAACAGGCTCCCCAGGGAATGATCACAGTACCGAGCCTGATGGAGTTTAAGAATTGTTTTGACAATGCTCTCAGGGACATGGTGGAATTCCTGGGATTGGCTCTGTGCAGGACCAGGAGTTGGACTTGATGATGAGAGTTGTGGGTCTCTTCCAACTCAGGATATCTTGTGATTCTGTGATGTTTAATGCTTTGGATAAACTCCACCAACTCAGCCAGCTGGAGTCTGAACTCCCATTCCTGA
Source organism: Erpornis zantholeuca (assembly GCA_013400515.1). Lineage (NCBI taxonomy): Eukaryota > Metazoa > Chordata > Aves > Passeriformes > Timaliidae > Erpornis > Erpornis zantholeuca. Next base: position 29,759 of record VZTN01020344.1, on the reverse strand, counting down.
GGGATATAACACAGAATATCAGGTAGAAGAACAGAAGCTGTCACTTCATGAAGTTAAAAAAGAAAAATTAGTCCCAGAGCTGGACTTTCCATGGATGTACATGCCCACTGCATCCAACATATCTCACCCACTAAGGGTTCCCTGCTGCACTTGTTCAGTCATTGGGTTCTCCTAGATGTGAGTCCAGGCTGCCTAATACTGAGGGTCCAAAACTCATTTGGATTATGGGGTACAACAGTCTAAATTTGAGAGAACCTCTGTCCAATCTCCACTTCCTTCTCGGATACAGGATTTAAACTTTTAATATTGTAACACAAGTTCTAGGGCTTTAGCAACCTGGGAGTGCCTAGATGACACTGCAGTCTGTCACTGTTTGTATTGAGGTGTATGTTTTCAAAGGCCAGAGAGCTTTTGAGAGATTAATACAGCTGCAACCAATTTCACATACAGAGGTCTGGGATTTCTCTTCACATATTCAGTAAAACACAGAGCAAATGGAAACCTGAAACACCTACCAGCAGAGATTCATAGATCTCGAAGCAGAATTGATCATAGCCCTCTGCAAGCATGACCTTCTGTTTAACACAGGCCATAGGATTTCACCTAGCGTGGCGGAGGGAATTATTCTTTCTTTCTCCCTAACTGAACGCTATCAAGCCCAATAACTTGCTGGTGGCTGAACTATAGCTTATCATTAAGTAAGACATCCAGTCTCAGCTCCATTGTGAATTTACCACCTTCTTTGCCAAGCTTACAAAATGCTTAAACACCTTGACTGAATTCATTCTTTTCCATTTGAATTTATTTCGCCTAACCTTCCTGCTATCCAATTTTATTATGCTTTAGTGCACTGGACTGAATACTCCTTAATATCATTTCCCTGGTTAAGACTGCTAAACAAACTATCACACACCAGACACCAGGGACCAAAATGGGCACTTTCAGTCCTAAAACCTGCTGTTCCAACAGGCCAAGGTAGTTCAAAGGTTCTGCTCCATGGCAGGGTAAGTAAAACTGGGGCTGACACAGAGAGACACCCTGTCCCACTTGCACCACCCCTGGTGTTCCTGAGCTTGCTGAGTAAATCAGTTTAGTGAGTTCAGCCATAAGAAATCCAATACTATAAAAGTGATGGATCAGGATTTTGTTGGCTTGCTGCCTGAATTGAACAGGCACAGGGCTTGCCCAGTGCTGGGACAGGAAGAGGCAGCTCTGACAGACTGAGTCAGGCTGTGAGGAATTTGCAGTTTTGGGGAGCCGTGGCAGATTTGCTCCATCTGTGCAGAATGGTCACAAAACATAGAGTAGCCAGCAGGTTAAAGATGATTGCAAGGTCTGAAAATGCAATCCTGGACTTGCTTCAAAACAAGCAAATCAAACCAAACCAAACCAACCCAAACCTCCTTGCTTCAACTAGTGATCCCTGAATTAATCTTCACTCTTGGTCAGGGCACTGACCACCATGTGTGGACTTCTGGTAACAAAAGAACATGGGAGGAGTGACAATTTATAAATGGAGTTTGAAAACCAAGATGGATGATCAGTCCCAGAATGCATCTCTCAGACACTATATCCTGAGCAACACCAAACAGAGCTGCTGTGTCTGAAGTGAACTAATGCAAGGCAGATTAATGAACTGACCTGAATAAAGGCGATCCATTTTTCATATTCCTTTAAAATATTATCTTTTCCCCCTTTCTAAATAAACGGCTGGAATGTTAAATCAGTTAAGTGCATCAATTTGATAAAAACTATGCAAATCTTTAAATATATAAAGGCACCATCTATAACATTGACAGTTCAGATAAAGGGTTTATTTTTAGTTGAAAATAAAAGTTCCCAGTATGGAATGTAAATGCAAACATTTGTTTTATTTATTTTTTTTTAAGTACTTTGTATTTTGTACTCTGACAGTTACAAATTGCATGGAAAATTTATTGAAGTTTTCTCTCGTCACAAACACAGTTCTCCCTTCATGCTTGCTAATATTGTAGGAGGCTGGATAGAAAAGCAGAACTTGAGGGACAGTGGGAAAGAAGATAATAAACACAGAGAAATGACACAGATTAAAGTAAAAATAAAAAATAGCAGGCAGCAGTTCAAAACACAAAATGCTGGGGGTATTAAAAACAAATCTATAATACGAGCCAGGAAAATGCATGCACTGCACAGCATTCCTGTGCTTCCCTCCTAACTTGGGGGTCACTGTCCCTCTTTTCTCTCCCTTTGAAAGGGAACTGGCTATTTCTGATGTGCCCTTGTCTATCAAGAAAGAAAAAAGCATAGCAAAAAAGGATGGAGGCACAGACACTCCTTCCCCTCCCTTCCCTTCCCTTCCCTTCCCTTCCCTTCCCTTTCCTTCCCAACAGAGTCTACAGTGGTGTCGAACAAGGCAAAAACATAAAAATGACACAGTAAATAAGGTTTTTCTGTTTGTTTTAACCCAAATAATCTCACAGACCAGGTTTAAACTGCAGCTGTATCAACAGTGCTGAAGGGATGGCAGGGAACTTTTAGTGCTGCAGAAAAAATGTAGGATATAACTACTCCCAGGGGAGCCATTCCGACAAATGGTTTGCTATGCCCATTCTGCCTGGGGAGAACAAACTTTAGGACAGATTCAGCTCAGTGTGATTGCACAGCAGTTAGGACCTTGCTCAGTGCCAAAGTGTTGTGTGGTGGGGTTTTATTTCCCTGCATTAATGGACATAAATGGTCTTTTAAAACTAGAGTCTCTAATCTAATTCTGACTTCACAGAATCTAAAAGAGGATGAGAAGAAATTATTCAGGTGAAGTGGAAATCCAAGGAGTCACCTAAAGACCCAAGACAAGATGTCGTGAAAATTATCATGAATTAGATAAATGCTCAGTTTATTACTGGAAACACTTTCATGCCTACTCAAACAACAAAGTAGGAGGCAGGCTAGAAATCCTACCCTCTGAAGTCCACTCTTGTATAAAACAGCATAAATCTCATCTTTACAGGGTCCTTTGTAAACCAAAAATACAGAGCCTAGAGCACTTCACAGATCTGCAGTCAAGCCAGCACCATCAGGTGCCCATGATGAACGAGAAGCTGAATGTATTTCCTGATATTTAGGCGTCAGAAACCACATAAAAGACAGTGCCCATTTAAAAAGATGGTGCCATCATATCCTCTGCAGAACCCTTTTTTTTTTTTTTTTCAGGAAACCACTCTTTAGAGAAATAGACCACTCCTCTCCCTGCCTTTTGGGTATATTTTGTTTCAAATCTTCTCCTTTAAAGATAGAGTCATACAAGACCCAGTGCACTGAGGTCTAAACCAGTTCATTAGCTTTTTCTAGGGCATGACAGAATAGTTATTACTTAGAATCACAGAATCATTAAGGCTGAAAAGACCTCTAAGACCATCAAATCCAGCCATTAACCCACCACTTGTAAGTTCACCATGAAAACACCTCCCCTGGTGCCACATTTAAACAATTTTTGAACATTTCCCAGGACAGTGATTCCACCACTGCCCCAAGACAGCCTGTTCCAGTGCCTGACCACCCTTCTGGGGAAGAATTTTTCCCTAATATACAATCTAAACTTCCCTTGTCTCAGCTTGATTTCTTTAGGGCTTACTCTCTGCTTCTGAGACAAGACTAGGATTCAACACACGTTTTCATCAGTCTGCCAGAAAAAAGCTGAACATCAGAAAAGTGGCTTGATAAACTATCACTCTTTATCTCACAGCCTACAGTTTTAAAAGTCAGTAATGTAGACAGATGGTGGCAAAACAAGCCAAATTCCATGGGAAACTCAGAACTGACACCATTTTCACATCATTGTTAAGTTACATCAGAAAACAGAAGCAGTAAAACAGCTTAATATGCACAAAGCATTTGGTCAATCTGCAAACAGCTCGAAGATTATAGTGGGTAACTCCACGGACCAAAGTCTCCAGGCAGATGTTGCAACACCCTACAGCAACAGGAGCCTGACACAGCAAAGCTTTCAGGTGGCTAAACTTATTTGATTAGAAAGAGATACTACCCCTGGGTGGGATGTACCTCATTTTAAGTTGGCACTGGAGGTGGGAAGGGCCCAGCCCTTGCTGTGCCCAGGTCTCCACCTTCTCCAATGGAGGAGAGGTCTGTTCTCCAGCAGCAGCTCAGAGCAGCCTTCAGACTGTCTTTAAAAAGGAGGAAATGTTAAAATGCCTCGAAATGAGTGCTTTAGACACCTGCCTCTATCAGAAAGGCAGGACTAATATCCTGTCTGCTCAAGGAAGGTTTCAGCTTAGCGTTGGGTCAGTGCTGGGTCAGTGCTTTGGGCTCCATGATCTTAGAGGCTTTTTCCAACCTCAGTGATTGAACAATGGGGATTGAGGAGCACACATATCCTTGGAGCTCCCCAGTCCCTTCCTCCCATCCCAGACTGCACACCAGGCTCTCAAGGAAGGAAGCAAATGCTGCCGCTGAGCACCTGCCAAAGCAGCACCACCATCATCATCATCATCATCAGCAGCAGCAGCAGCAGCAGCAGCAGCAGCAGCAGGGAGCCTGGGCAAGAAAGAGCCCTCCCTACACATCACATTTCCTTTAAATCCTACCGACTGCCCTCAAAGCCCGGCACTGAGCCACGTGCTGTGTGTTTATTTTCAGCGCAACCCCCTACTCCTTGCTGTAACAAACTCCTTCATTTAATTTTTCTTTTCTTTTGCCTCTCCTCCCTCCCAAGCCTGCTGCCTCCTCTGCCAAAGCCTCGTTTTTCCTTTGGTCCCTGATCCAATTTGCTCCCACCACACACCTGGGTCCCACGCGCCGGGCTGGCGACTCCTGCGATGCTCCAATATCCCGCTCAATTGCCCCAGTTAGCTCCCACTGTACACCTGGGTATGGCATTAATGTGACATCTGCACAGCTCAGGGAATGCCTGCTCTGTTATGGAGCTCTTCCATCACTTTTAGGGGAGAAAGATTACCGTGCTCTTAACTGTATCACCGCCTTAGCCGGAGGGATCATCTTCTGCCTCCTTGTCTCACCTGCAGCCACTCAAGCTTCTCTGCCGATGTTGAAACTTGGGAAAAATGGGTTCTTTGTGAGGGAGGTGAAATCACAGCCCATCAAGGCTGTAGAAATAGCAATTTATTGGAAAGCTTGAAGCACGAATCACAAAGCTGCACTGGGCTGTTATAACTGCTGTGCCTTGATTGAACTCTGTGTAATCCCAGCCGAGTGCAGCTCTTGGCCCCGTTTGAGCTGTCTGTGAAGCTGAGGAGCTCCTCAGGCTGCAGAGCAGGACTTTAAAACCTTCATCAGGCTCAGACTACTCAAGCGGCTTGCAATAAGATGTAGGCAAGGATTATCTCGGAGGGGATATGTCCAGACTTTATCATGGATATTTTCCATTGCATCCATGAAACTGATGCCCAGATTTGCCCCATGGTCTTCAACAGCAGACTGAAGGATAGTGGGAAGGGCATACACACAAGGTGAAACTACAGACAACGTGGATTGTTTTAAATTTAATATTAACAACAATGAAGTGTCTAAAAAAGAAGTTTGTTCAGTACAGATGATGTAAAGTGAGGGCTAATATTTTCTAACAAAGGTGATGGTTTTGCCCCCAGATCCAAGGTGATAAAACAGCATTTTTCATTATTATACCATGTGGGGTTCAGAGATTATTTTTTATATAAAATCCAAGATCTTAAAATCCCTTATTCTGGAGACTGGTAGAGGAGAAATTACCGTAATTTTATGTGACAGACATCAAAGCTAAGGAGAACATTTTCAGTGCTGGAAGGTTTATGTTATCACTTTACACCCATCTGAGCTTCCTCACAGTATAACTGCTGAAGCTGGCGGCTGGTTTCAACAATATCTGATGGACTGGGAGGTCACAAAGAGACTTTATGAATGTATGTTTCATGGAAATGAACCTTTAATCAAGAAGGGAGACCATATATTAATTTCTCTGCTGGTTAAAACAGTTGCAGTATGAGAGCAAGAATCATTAAATAGAGAAGGCATACCAGCAATTTTTATAAACCCCTAGCTTTGGGAGACAAAAACCCAAAACTAAAACTAGAAATAGCGTCACCATTTGCACTTTGGCAGGCACAAAAAAGTCAGCTGAGTGACCACCCTATAGCAGCCCAGTCTCTTCCATTCTTTAACACTTCCATTGTTCAAAGAATCAGTTGTTCCAGTGCAGTATTTTGGGTGTACAAGTGATGCTGCCTTGGAGTCAATCTGTACCTAGAAGGAAGCAAAGCCAGCGCTGTCTTTTTTCTCCATCTGCAACTGATTCCCTTCACATGAGTATGTCTCCTAGAAGACAGCTTCAGTTCACCTAATTCAAACTCCACAGCAGTCTCCAATAACTTTGCTGGTGTGCCTAAGGCAAATAAGGAAGACTGTTGACTTTGAATGGCTATTAAACCCCTTGTTTCCAAGAATTTTAATCTGTCTCTTTAAGTGTCTCTCTGCCATTCATTTATGCCACTAGATTATTTGATTATGGAAAGACTAGACATCAAGATGAATGGGCACTGATGTTCTAAACCACCCTCAGCCCACAATGAAATATTTCCAAAGCATTTCAACCCTTCACAGAAAGCCCTCAGAAGGCAGTGGAATCATGGAGAAAGAAATTGACTTATTCTGGAAGCTCAGCTGCCTTTCCAAAATATAGAGATATTCCCCAAGGGCTGACAAAGATGGAGCTTTGGGGTCTCTGTTTCCTTCCATAGTACTGCTCAGCAGGTATGTGCATTCTTCAACATGTAGGGAGCTTTCTTCACTTATGTAACAGGTTTGGGGGGCTCTAAGCAGTGCATGGGAGATGATTTATCTTCATTTAAGTGTTAACAAGGCATATTTTCCTTTGAACTGGAAGTACTTTAACTATATTCATCACCTCTCTCAGTAAAACTTTTTTCATCCAGTTTCTTCATTCAGGAGAGCCCTGTATTTTTTGCTGTGTTTCATGTTAATTTGTATGATTTCATCACATACAATCTCACAGTCTAACACAGAGGCAAGAATGAGCCATGGGAGAATAGAAAGAAAAGGCTGTCCAAAAGTCGTCTGCTGCTAGAGAAAATCTCCTGAGGAAACACACCATGAGTGAGATCTGAAAGAGGTATTCTGAGCCACAGCAGAGGTGTCCTCTCCTCATCCTTTAGGAAGAAACAAAATAAAAGAAGACCTTTTTCTATGGGATCTGTAATGAGCCAGTAAATCATTCCCCACAGAAGCAGCACATCATTTTTCATGTCTCTCAAACCATGTGATCTGCAGACAGTAATTTCCTTTTGATTTGGTTCTTTTTTACATACTGAGAGACCACAGCACATGATTAAAGTGGAATCCCAAAATGAGTTCTACTGCCTTCAGGGGAAAATTATTTCTTCCAGAGCAGCCTCTCACATCCTGCTGTGTCACTCTGGGTCTTTTCCTGTGGCAGATATGATTTCCATATGCTATAGTTAATTTCAGCTAATCAAACAGCTCCACCAGTTGAAAACATTGAGCTGAAAACAAACCTTAACAAAATATATATGTACAAATATATCGGTAGTTTTGGCTTCTTTTGGGAAAGAGAAAACCTGAATACCCTCAGTTTCATTTGTCAGCAGGGCCATGGTTTGCTTTCATAGCAACTCCCTCTGTGGAAAAGTGATTAAATAGAATAAAATCACTGAGTTTTAGAAAAGTCTGCCAAATCATATGAGAGGCAATTGACTCACTGGAGTGTAGGTTTGGCTTGACTACTATGGACTAAAAGTGGTTTTACAAAGCCCTTTTGGTTCATCAATGCTATCTGTAACATCTTTCATGGTGCTTTGTCTGCAGGGTACAATGTGAGCTCACACACAGTGAATAATTAACAGCCATTGGGCTAAGAATAGTGGATATGGAAGCAGTGTCGAAGAGGGAATTTTTCCTCTTTTTCTCACTTGATTTTTCAGAAGAGTATTTAAATAGTCAGAGACAGGAGGGATTATATCCTAGAGGTAATTAATACCATTCAGTCATCAAAACTTGCTGCTTTTGTGAGCTCTAATGAATGAGGAAGTCCAACAGCTTGGGGGATTATGCCACAGAGAGAGGTTCTGGCCATGTCCTTGCTCTAGCCCCTGGAGTATGGTGGCACTTTCACTCAGTAGACAGATTTGTGAGGGAGATCTCAGAACAGCCCATGGAAAGGAGCAGTACTAAGGGAAATGATGTCAGCTTCTGGTTTGCAGCCTGAAGCCCAGGAAGGACACAGGCTTTGGCTCTCCTTCTTCTGGAGAACTTTCATCAGTAGCTGACAACTGTTGTAACGTGGCTGGTGAAACTCTGCATGATCTGTGAGTCTCCTGAAGGGCACTTTCTTTCATATTTCTTCTGAGCAAATCCATCAGACTGAGGTTGCTGCAAACTGAGAGGCTTACTGCTCTCAGAGTCCAGATTTAAGTGCTGGTGGTGTTTAAACCCAGCAAAACAGGCATAATATCATGCTCAACCTCAGGCACAAACTTTAAGGTCAAAGAGAGCAACTGTGAGATTTGTGAAAGTGATCTGACTCAGGGGGTGGAGTCAGCACCACAGACACTCAAATTCTGCTTGAAAGCTGTTTTGAGCACTCAGGTGCCTCATTCTTCTTTCTGAACGATCTCAGCATTTAAATAAAACCAAATTTTTATCTTGCTTCCAGTACAGTTACACGTTTCTTTTGTGCATGATGCTTTAAATGTTCTCTAATATCATCACACATAATTGAATAATATTATCAAAACAATCAAACTGCAGACAAAGGGACTTAGAACAGTTACAGCTGTGTTCAACTCATCAGATAAAGCTCAGAACAGCTTCAATACACAGTGTGTATCAGGCTCAGGTGCTGGCCACAGAAGTCANAAAAAAACACCAAAATGTAAAGCTGTAATATTCTAAATGAAGTTAGAGGAAGAAAGAGATATGATGTTTTGTGGGATTCTTCCTACCCAAACAAAACTAACAGCCTTCCTGGGTTAGAAACCTGGAGTTCCTCCTTACCTACCATCTCACTCCAAAGACTTTGAGTGAAGGCAACAGCAGGAAAAAAGGCAGCCTTAACCAATACTGAAGCATAATTGATCTGATTCCTAATCACTGCTCGACAGGGACCAGCAGGGCTTTAAAAACAAGGTGTATTTAATCACAGTATCCCACTGATCAGTTCAAAGGCAGCTTCAGCTGCTCTCATCTTCAAGCGACAACTTTCTTTCCCAGACTTCAATTAATCCCCACACTATCCAATTTCTCAACATTTTCAACCTTGTACAGGATTTTGCACAAAATCCTGTTGCATCCACTTATTCTTCTCTGTTTGAGCACACAGGTCTTCAGCCAAATAGGAAGTATGAAAACTCTTAGCCAGGCTTTTGCTTCCCTGCACTGCAAGCCAGCTGTGCAGCTGCTTATTAACTTGTTTACTTGTCATAATAAAAGCTAAAGATAACCCCCATGGTTCAATCTCCTCAATTTTAGTCCACTACAGAGATAGCCAGTCTTCTGGTTTATGCAAATCAAATTCCTCTGTATTTTGCCTAAAAATTAATTATGATAAAACACTTCTTCAGCATATGCTTCAGAATTTCCTAAAACTGTAACTTTTGCTTTTTTAAACAGGAAAATCTTCAGTCTCCTAATGTGCTCTTGTGTTCTGCAAAAGTCATAGGTTTCCTAATTCCCATTTGACATTAAGTAATTTAAGTAATTTTATTAATACTTCTATACTTTAGAAGTACACCAAGCCTCTGGAAAGCAAATTAAATATTCACTTGCACTTGAATAATTTTCAGCATGGAATTTCCTGTATTATATATTAAATATAAACTTTTTAAAAAGCCTTGGCACTCATCACAAACAGATATGAGAATAGAACTTTCTTGCTGAACAAACCCGACCTCTACGCAAATAATTTCTTTCTCTTCTTAAGGCATATTTTCTTCTTCTAAGACAAACACTGAT
>VZTN01020342.1:2106-13790 GCA_013400515.1 Erpornis zantholeuca | reverse complement strand
ATACATTTACCAACACTGCAATTTCCCATTATGTATTTTTGGTTTGTTTGTATGAAAAACAAGTATAGCAGACAACAAAGAATTCATCACAGTTTGTTATAAGAATTGTACTTCACCATCAAAGAACCAAGGCAATATAATTTCTTCATATGGTTGCAATTCNAAGAACCAAGGCAATATAATTTCTTCATATGGTTGCAATTCAGTTATTTTCATGCTGACTTTCAAAAGACAATTCTTTTAATAAACAGTAACAAGTTCTCTGTTTTAAACGTTTCAACTGAGAGAAAAATAATTAAGTCCAGCTTCTAAATGAAAAATTCAATAAATAGCTATTTTACATGGATAAAGTCATTGTGGTACAAATTTATGAATGTCACATCAAGCATGCACAAAAATGTTACTGTACACACAAGTAGTCAGAAAATATTGAAATAGATATCTAAAAAGATATGAAGAACTAAATATTTACAAAATCTTGCAAATTATTGCCTCATTTTAACAAGGAATTAAAAGTAAATGATAACAGCTAGCTAGCCAACAAGCTAAATAAGATCAGCATTTAAAAATCTATTAGACTAGCTGAAATTAATTTTTCTCCCATAATTTTCTGAATTTTGGTCAAAAGTCTTTATTAAATAACTAAAGTGTCCATTCAACTTGCTGACAACCCAAGCCTTAGACAAGTCTGTCTACATTAAGAGCCCAGCAGTGCATAGATAAATTGAATATATTACTGCATCAGCTAATGAGAATGGGCATGTTCATTTAAACACAACTGTTATAAGCATTCAGTCATCTTTGTATAATGATTTTTATACAGACCAGCCACTCACTGTAAACCCATAGACTTGAATGTATAACAATGAAGGATTATGACCAGTATTTTACAAAATTACATAAAATATGTTGATTCATTAAGAAAAGAAACAAGGTACACAGTTCAGCACAAAACACAGCAACAAGAAGTTGACAACTTGGCTAAAAATGTCAGAGTACAACACAGGGCCAAGGCTATCCATTATTTACTGTGTACTTACTAGAATTCTATATTTCAGATGTATAAGTTAAAAACTGATTACAAAATTATCTTTACTTTTGTCCACTGTGCTAAACTAATTTGTTTTAATATGATAAATGTGCTATTGCATAAATGCTTTAAAGTAATCTTCATTGCAGTGCTGTAAAGAAAACTCCATACACTGCATCCATAACTCAGGATGTCAATGCAGTTCACAGTAAGCATAATAAATACCCTTTTCCCTTTCAAATATTAAAGTCACTACTTTCTAATTACTCAGCACAACNACTCATCCTTTTCTATCTGACCAAAAGTAGTGAAGTGCCATTTTTGAGCTAATGACTTGATAAACAAATAAATGCAATCCACACTGAAGAAAAACTTTAAAATACATACTTCAAGGTTCTACTACTATATAAACTAGATAGTCCCGCAAAACTGTAACACTTTGAACTGCAGTGCTCCAAACAATTTGTCTTCCAAAATGCAGACTTTGTTTAGTGGTAAATCCTAAGATGTGCAGACTGTAGTTTTATACATCAGCTGTCTTAGGAAAGTTAAGTTACACAGGTGCATTAATCTTCAAAGTTGTGGACAAAACTCATCTGAATACAATAGCCTAAAATATATCTGTTTAAGCCAGTAAGTTTAAAGTACACAGATACCTCTGGCAGCATAATTACTTCTGTGTAAGGTAGCCATGGCCTATAATTTTGCAACAGCCTCCAAGTGTAGGTCTTCATAATTTATTCATGTTATGTCCCTTGTGCTAGCTTCCACCAACATGAATTTGCTGTTTTGTAAACTGAAGTGCTCTAGTTTAGTATCACATGAGAGAAGGTTCCATTTAAAAAACATCCTTGTATGTTTGTGCAGTTTAAAGTAAATAAACCCATCCCTGCCTTTATAAGGGGGGGAAAAAAAATGCTACATTGAGCAGGGATCAGAAATGGTACCTGTAAACACTGTTATTACACTGCATCCATTATGGCAAAAGTAACTGACTAAAAAGCCACTCCAATCAGTTCAGAACTTCCATGCTGGTTTTGAAAAGGTGGCCTCTCTCTACAGGCTTTAAAATAAATTTGAAGCAGAGCTTAAAGCTGCACCACAGAGTTCTCTTAGTTCCAAACTCTGTGAAACATTTCCACATTTATGGACTGAAAAAAGAAATTACTCTTGATAAATCAAGATATAGTTCTATACATACAAAGACATCACTGATGTCATAAAGTTCAAACTTCCAGTGAAAGACTAAGCAAACCTGATAGCTCTCATCAAGTTTACTACTACTGCATAAAGTACCCACTCTTTGTTTAGTTTTCCACAGTCATTCTGAGTGAAGGGCAGTATGTTGGTGAAGAGTATGGGTATTTATAAAACCATTTGTCTCATTTGCAGATAGACTGCTGAAGTCAGCCACTGAAACAGCCATTTTGGCACTGGTAATATGGTGTGCATGGTTCTCAAAGTCCACACCAAGGTTATTTACAGAGACATCATTCATGAAAGATTCTGGGACAGCAATCCCCATTTTCAATCTCTTCGCAGGTCTTTCTGCCTCCTCACTGCACATGTTCATTTGGTTTAGCTCTGAATGATAAAAGCCAGTCTCAAATAAATTAAAACAATCACTTTCACCATTGCTAGGCAAGTTAAGCAATTCTTCTGTTCCAACAGGCACATGATTAACTGGTGCTCGGGGTAAGCTGTCCATAGGAGGGAAGGCATCATCCAGGCAGTTCACATCTGAAGTGTGACAGACTGTAGCTACACTGTTTGTCAGTGCTGGAAAAAAAGATGAACATAAAATGTAAATTAAATAGTTTACATAGTTACAACAAAAAGTTTGTGGGTTTTGTTTGGTTTTTTCCCTTGATTTACCTGTCAACTCATTGGCAGTGATAGAGTTAAGAATGCTCAGCTGTTGATCAGGAATGCTTTCTGTTCGAGTATTAGATGTTAAGGCTGAAGAATGTACTGCTCCATCAAGAGCTTCTGCTTCATCGACCAAACGATCCATGTAGTCCCTTTAAGAATATGGCATTCATAATGGGTTATTTAACAGGAAAACAAGGGCTAAAAATGACGATGGATTTCTCAGTTGCCATAGCCACTGCAGCTTTACACTGCAATGATGGGAAGAAAAACAAATCTTTTACATTTACAATTTGCAACAGAAAACATATTCCAAGGACATTTTACTTACGTAACTCCAGGATGATGGTTATACCTCTTCTTTCCAAATCTTGTTTGCTGAGCAAAGTAATCATAACGTTCTGACTTTTTCCACATGTAATAGAAAGCCACACACTCAGCAACTGTTCTGGTTCTTACCTAAAAGGCAAGAAGAATTGACAAGATAAATGCAAAGCATTATGTTTTGTCATCTCCCCAGGCCCCATATTCCTGCAATATTGTTAGTTTTACTGCTCTAGTATCTGTAACAAACAAATTAAATCAGAAGACCTGAAAAAGAGAGCTACAGTTTCAAATTTCTTTACTGAGAGGGTGGTCAAACACTGAAATGGGCTTCCGAGAGAGGTGGTTGATGCCTCAGCCTGTCATTGTTTAAGAGGCATTTGGACAATGCCCTTAAAAACATGTCGGAACCTTTGGCAAGCCATGAAGTGGTCAGGCAGTTGGACTAGATCATTGTAGCTCCCATCCAACTGAAACAGTATATTCTATTCTAAATAATTACTACATCTGTTTTATTGTATGCATTATTGTTGTTTAGGTTTTTTTTTAACTAGATTGAAACTGTATCTACATCTGAAGCATTTCAGTTCATAACCTACATAGTAGTTTTTTTAACTATGGGACAGACTCTCTTAAGAAGTAAAACACTGAGCAAATGAATGCCCAAGAGAAGTGAAGCAGAAAAGACATTGGGTACTTGGAAAATTCTGGTCCATAGTGACAGATCAACTCATACGCTTTGTTGCACTTTGGAAAAAATATTTTAAAATAATTTCTTTGTATCTCTGGTAAATTACTGTTTACAGCTAAGGTCCATTTAAAATTTGAACCACCCAGATATTTAGCATAGGACAGGTTAAGCCAAGTGTTAAACAGGATTATGACTGTTGTTGAACACCAACCACAACCCTATAAAGTTTACCCGAAATACAACAAAAGCACCAGTTTCCTAAAGAAAAAACTTCTTGTGGTTAAACCCCCATCAACAACTAAGCACCACAGAGCTGCTTGTTCACTTCCCCCCTCCAGTGGGATGGGGGGGGAAGAATTAGAAGGGCAAAAGTGAGAAAACTCATGGGTTGAGATAAAGACAGTTTACTAATTAAAAAAAAAAATGCTAAAAAAGAGGAAAATAAAACCCAAGGAAAACAAGCAATGCATAAAAACCCAACTGCTCACCATCAACCAATTGATGCCCGGCCAGTCCCCAAGCCACAGCAGCCCTCACCCGCCAACCTTCACCTCCCAATTTTATTACTGAGCATGATGTAATATGGTCTGGAACACCCCCCTGGTCAGTTGGGGTCAGCTGTCCCAGCTGTGTCCCCTCCCAATTCCTTGTGCACCCCCAGCCTCCTCGCTGGCAGGATAGTCTGAGGAGAAAAGGCCTTGATTCTACATAAGCTTTGCTCAGCAATAACTAAAACATTAGTGTCTTATCAACACTGTTTCCAACACAAGTCCAAACCATAGCCCCTACTAGCTACTATAAAGAAAATTATCTCTATCCCAGTCACAACCAGTACAAAACCTCGAGGTGGTATCAAAACATACAGATGTACAGAAAGTTTGGAAACACCCATAACTGGCAACTGTACCAAATGATACATATACTTGATAAAAAAAAAAGTCCAATTCCTATTCTTCAGGCACAGAGGAGTTAATCAAAAGCAATTCAGATAAAGATTAGAACTCCTTTGTAGGTCAGAAACCAGAGTACTGATGGATGACTACACTTTCTGAAAACACAAAGAGCTAAGCCCGTTTCTGTAGAATTACACCTTCTGAGTGACAAAAATAATTAAAGATGCATTTTCCCCTCTCACAGCCATGGTATGAAAACAATACACCTCTAGGAGAGGCAGACATTTTATCTAAATTATAACATAAATGCATATACTAAAGCAATATAAACATAGGTTGATTTTAAAGAGAATATATTGACTCATGTTGCAACACCTTGCTTTTCCAATGGCATCAGAGGCAAAATTAGCATGGAAACACCAAGCTGTTTTTAATATGCTGGCTCTTATTTCACTCTTTAGCTTCTGAAAAAGGCATTACTTTTACAAACATTCAGCATCATATCATCTACCAATTCTTCCATTTAACTGTAAAATACTAACCTTGTTTTTCTGTATGAGATGAAAGTCTTTTCCATAAATCAGAAGTGCATGTTCAAAGTTTCTGCATTCTTCTTCTGTCCATGCTGTCATCTCTTCTAGACAATTGCAAAAGTAGCATGATAAACTTATTTTCACTCACTAATCTTTGTGTTGCTAATGCCTGAACATCCAAACACACTCTAAAAAAACCCCAACAGTTCAGTTACTTAGACCCATGTTCTTTCCTCTAATGTACAGATATACCTGAAATCTAGTATTCCTGTTTATAAAGACTCATAAAAGACTCTGATTACTGAAGTATTTTACCCTGGAGGGCAAAGGACATTCAAAAGAGTTGATTTATTATTTCTTAAGAAGTTTGTCATAAAAAAATCCCAAGATTTGTTAACATTATTATTTTTCTGAATATTCCTTCTTGTATCAGATACAAAGAACAGTGACTGTTGGAAAAAAAGAGTGAAGAAACAACCTCAGACTTTTTAAAGACAGAAGTGAATTTTAGTTTTACAAATTAAACAAAACAAACCAAAAACACTAAAAAGGAATAGAAGCTTTAAAACAAAGTAGCTCAAACTATTTGAGTAGGTCAGCTTTGTCTCAAGTATTGTTGCTTCCCTAACTTGATTATAGCTTTGTGTCTATATATAATAAAGGAGGGATATTTCAGGCATCTTACATTCATAATAGTGATCTCTTCAGTTATCATTTAAAGCCAATGGGGGTGGAGAACAAAAACCAACCAACACATTTCAAAGCATTTCTGGAAGCAGACACTGGAACAGACCTTGCTGCTTTCAGATGAAGGTGATAATCATTCCACTACAAGTCCATTAATTTTGCACTCCTTACTACAGAATTCTCAAAGAGGAGATCCCCATGTAAAGTCCCACTGTTACTAAATTATCTTGGGAGATGTAGATTTTTAACTCATATTGAGAATAGCAGTGAACTTCAGTGGGTATAGGTCATTGCACAATGGTTATTCTAAGAGACAGGCATCAACAGTATTATCATCCTTCACCATTTTAAATGAGGGTATAAACCCCATCTGACTTGGGGCCTGGGAGAGGATGAGCACTAGTCCTTAGGACAGAATTTGGGTCTCTAACACAATCTCTCATAAAAGAGCTTTCTGAAACTGCTCTGATATCCCTTATTGCTTCCTTCACTTTTATCTTAGATACTTTAGTTTTCACAGCACCTAACTCATAAACACTCAAATTCCCCTTGGATCCAGTTCTGAGTAGGGACTATCTGCCAGAATACAAACTTATACCAGGGCTCATAGTCCATTTCTGCTTTATGGAACGTGTCAAACTACAGGACAAAGAACTGTCTTTACTAAATGATACACTGATTTTTATTTAAGGGAATAATAAAGTTAGGGACAAATAAGATTGTTTTCCACTGTAAACTCAAGCAAAACTCTCCACACTACCACAGACCTACAGAATTATACAGTAGAACCAGTTTAGGGTTGACATAGCACAATGTTAGCAGTGATGAAGAGTGGGACTCACTCATATTATCAGCTATGTTCTCCTGATTCTTGTATAAATGTCATCAGATTATAACTGATCATGATCTCAAAAAGGTACTGTAATGTGGGGGAGAACTGCCTTATGGGAGCAAAATTACAACTCTCCCCCTTCTCCTCAGTCTGTATCATTCTGAAAACGGCAAAAAAAAAAAAGGAAAAAAGAATGAAAGATGTAAAATCTGATCCTGCAACCTTTATACAAATTGCAAACTTCTCTAGCAGAAATCTCCATTTGGCCAACAGCCAGATTATACCTAATATGAGTTATATACCTAATGGGAATTATTGAAAAACACCTGAAGGACAATGCAGTCATCGATCACAACCATCATAGCCAACACAGCTTTATGGGGGAAAAGTTGTAACAGGCTAGGGCCTGGCGTTCGGAAGATCTCGCGTTGTCACGGAAAGAGCAGGGCCTCTTCCCCCTCTGTCCCCTGAGATAACGATCACCCCAAGAATGTGACCCCTCCTAATCCCAGTAGTTTTCCACTCCATACTAACTCCAAAAAGCCCACTGCCCCTTGTGACGTAGACTAGCCTCCCCAGAAACTATTTAAACCCTAAAGATAAGATAATAAACGCCATTTTGACTCCATCACATTGATGTACATGTCTTTTTGGCCCGAGTCCCTCAGGTAAGGCCGGGGGGCCGTGCTCTGTCTCAAAACCAAATCACTGTAGCCTTTCTTGCTAAAGGCAACAAAAAGTCCTGCTTATCAAACCATATTTCCTTTTATGACAAGGTTCCCCACCAAGTTGACCAAGGGAAGCCAGTTGATGTCATCTTTTTGGATTCCGTAAAGCTTTCAATACTGTCTCTCCCAGGATCCCTCTGGACAAACTGTCCAGACCACAGCTGCATAAACACATCATACAATGAGTGAGCAACTGGCTCACAGGTTGGGCACAAAGGGTNGGGCCACAGGTGGGGCACAAAGGGTTATAGTTGATGGGGTCAAATCAGACTGGCCTCCTGCCACTAGTGGGGTTCCGCAGGGCTCCATCTTAGGCCCTGTGCTCTTCAACATCTTCATTAATGACTTGGACACAGGACTGGAAGGGATGCTAAGCAAGTTTGCAGATGATACAAAACTGTGAGGAGCTGTTGGCTTCCTTGAGGGCAGAGGCCCTGCAGAGACCTTGACCAATTAGAGGACTGGGCAATCACCAACCGAATCAAGTTCATCAAGGGCAAGCGCTGGATTCTGCATCTGGGACAGGGCGACCCTGGATGTACGGACAGACTGGGAAATGAGTTGCTGGAAAGCAGTGCCACAGAAAGGGACCTAGGGGTCCTGGTCGATGGCAAGTTGAATATGAGTCAGCAGTGCCCTGGCAGCCAGGAGGACCATGTCCTGGAGTGCATGACACAGCATCACCAGCCAGTCAAAGGAGGCGATTGTCCTGTTCTGTTCTGCACTGGGGTGGCCTCACCTCGAGTACTGGGGGTAGTTTTGGGTACCACAATATAAGAAAGATATAAAGCTATTGGACAGCGTCCAAAGGAGGGCTATGAAGATGGTGAAGGGCCTTGAGGGGAAGTCATACAAGGAGCAGCTGAGGTCACTTGGCTTGTTCAGCCTGGAGGAGCCTGAGGTCAGACCTACTTGCAGTCTACAATTTCCTTGTGAGGGGAAGAGAAGGGGCAGGTACTGATCTCTTCTCTGGTGACCAGGGACAAGACCTGAGGGAATGGCTGAAGCTGTGTCAGGGGAGGTCTAGGGTTGAATATTAGGAAAAGGTTCTTCACCCAGAGGTTGGTCAGGCACTGGAACAGGCTCCTCAGGGAATGGTCATGGCCCCAAGGCTACCAGAACTCAACAAGCATTTGGTTGGATTTTTGGGGTGTCCTGTGCAGGGCCAGGAGTTGGACTTTGATGATCCTTGTGGGTCCCTTCCAATTCAGCATATTTGATGATTCTATGAGTAATCTGTGCTAAAGACATCATGGAAAGGGATGTGCTTATTAATCTTAATCTTACTCACATTTTCTACCCCCTCCAAAGACATGTTTCTGAAAAAGCAGATACTCTCTCTTACCCTGAGATGCTTTTCCATTTGAGCAGTATCTCTCGATTGCTTCTTTAACATTATGGCTACTTTTGAGAAGTTCATATAGTGCCTATAAAATAGAAGCCATCTTTAGAAAGAGTTAAAGTTTCCAAATATCCTATCTAAATTTCCGAAGCAAGCCTTTCACTGAACATATCTAATGTAAAAAGAGGACATAACTTTATATAGGATGAAAATGTTAAAATAATCAAAAGCAAAACCATCCAAGTGTTAAGGCAAGGTTTAATTAAGCAAATGTAAAACATTATATGTAATAATTAGAAAGGCTGGATTTGCCAACAGCATGTCAATTGGAAACATCATAGATCACACTGCCAACATTTAAATACTCATTTTTAAGCATGTGTTTAAAATTACAAATAAGGTCCTGACCCCAGTAACATCCAATTAAAAAAAAATATTGCTGCCTTTATATAATACAAGGCAGAGAAAGAGAACACATTAATTACAAAGCAATGTGTCACAAATGGAACAAGATATAAAATATACTTGTTCATTGTCACGTGTATGTAGTCCTTCAGGAATTCTGCCAATCATATTTTCATTTCCTGCTCTTAAGGAGGTTTCAAAAAGGTATTCTTTAACTTTACTTTCTGAGATCACATCAGGTTTCCAAAGTAAATGGTCTTCATTTTCATAGGCTGTTAAAACAGAATTAATTTATGGCAAGTATGAGATTTTTAAGGCTAGAATATAAAAAGCTATTTTACAAAGAACAGGAATACAGAAGCAATCAAATCAAGCACTGTCATGCCACTTTCAAATTGCAGCTCATTTTTTCCCCAAAAAGCCTTAGTTTAGAGAGACTGCAGTGTGGTATGGTGAAGAGATTCAGGTTCCATGAGGATAAGGGACTGGCTCTTGAGACAGAATCTCTACAGAGGAGCAGCTTGCTGACAGCTAGATGATTCAAATCAAATTATGCATATGTATTCATCTTCATATAAAAAAACTAGCAAAAGTCACTCAGTTTTATTCAGCTGTTTACAACAAATAAGCTATAGTTTACAATAAAATGTGCACTTTAATATTTCAAATATTGCATATAAAAAAAAAGGTGGCAGCTAATTGGTCATTTTCAACTAAATTTTGCTAAAACTTACTTAACAGAATGGAAATCTAGGTCTCAATGTGGTAATTTCTTTTTCCGTTCACTAATGACTGAATGCTGTTAACAATTTGTATGTTCCATATTTTACAAGCAATCAGGATGTATAGTCCTCCTTCATAGTATACAGAAATCATGTATGCACCTCTTAAGTAGCTTATTTGAAATATATTGGAAATATTCAAGAGTTGGCCTGAACCCTTGTCTGTGCACGCATTTAAATTCTGGATTAAACTAAGTCCTTTACTCTGATCAATAGATATGTTTACACATAATGCTTTATGTACTCTCTTGGCAATACAAACTAGTTATTAAATTCAAACACACCCAAGTATAATGGTAGTTACACTAGAAGAGATGAAGATTCTCAAATCTCTCATATAACTGCAGGAAAGAATATTAAGCTAAGGTGAAGAATAAAATTACATCTTCTAAAGTTCTGTTATGACTTAAGAACATTGAAAGCTTTTAAACAGACATGTTACAAGTGTAAGTTTTATAGAAGAGCAGAACTGCTTTCTAGCACAACTCCAGTAGCTGGGACTTCATAGCAGAAATATAAACTCCTGTTTGCCATCACAAACTCTTCAGGGAGTGCAAAAGAGGCTTTTACAGAATCTTCCACCCTCTCCAAGCATTGCTGAGCTCAGCTTCAATCTCCATTATCAAGACAACCCAGCACTTTTTGCTGGAATCCATGCCTGATATTCTTAAGAGGAACTCCTCAGGCTCTCCCATCTGGTAGCTACCTCTTTGCTCCTGGCTATGCCAGTGAACAATACTCTCTCTGGTTCTTTCTAGCACCAGGTTGTTCCAGAGAAAGTTGTCAGATTAATGCCTTCCTGATCATCCTCTGGTTATTGGCCCTTCTCTAGTTCTTGACCAAGGAGAAGTCAAGATGTGCAAATAGTAAAAGGACTATTCGGATAAAACTGGTTTTCACTCTTCTGTTTCTTACAATGAGTAAACATCATGCTCAAATCACAGAAAATATAAAACTTCCATAGATCTCTTAAGCAACACAAGAGATGTTCACTTGCTAATGCTTCCAGCCAGCGAAGGTTTTTCTTGACCCACAGTTTGTTGCCTCCTAATGTTACTAGATACTTCAGAATTAACACTGTAACCCACCCTCCTATCTTCTTGAAAATATCCTTTCAAAGTTGTAGAATCACACTTTTAAGATATAATTATGTGGTTGCAGTACTTCAGTTGACCAGGGGTTTTTTGGTTGGTTGGTTTGGTTTTTTTAACTAAGTCATTGAATTTATCTTATAAATTAAAATAACATTTTTCCATCAGCTGCTATGTATAAATATAAGATAAAAACTAAAACAGAATAACTTACCCTTTTCATTATCACTGTATCTGCCAAGGTAAGGTGGAATTTCAGCTTGATACTGTGAACCAACCATTATTTCCTGAAGATGTAACAAAAATCATAAAAAAGGGTATTACCTTAATATTCTGTGCATGGAAGCATTACAAATTCCATTGACATGGAATTTTGCAGATAATTTCAGAATTAAGGTACTATTTTAGATATGTACAATAAATTTTAATGCATTTTTTAATTGTAAAATTTTTCTTAACTTTTTCTTAAGATATGAT
>VZTN01020341.1:399-13519 GCA_013400515.1 Erpornis zantholeuca | reverse complement strand
ATTTATGCTGTTATATTCAAAAGCACTTGGAGAGCTACACTGTCATTAAATGGGTGCTTCATTTATGTTCCTAACAGGATCAAAAATTGCAGATGCACTTAACTGCAAAAGAGGAGCATCACAAGAAACTGAATGAGGTTGAGAGGTGTTATGCTACTCTTGCATCTCAGTTTGGAATTGTAAAAGGTGTCCATGGAAAACTAGAGCACAGTGGTATGTATGTCTTAAATGTCCTCCAGCATTTGGTTTTGCTGTGCTTTGACAACACTGAGTTGGAAACAGTTGAAACTCAAAATAGCAGCTGTACCATGTCAGGCATCAAATACCTCAGTAGGTTCCTCAGTGCTCTTTGCTGATCCACTGCCTAAGTTGTGTGTGTGACCACACAAGAAATTATGTCGAGGAACTGATCCAAAAAAAAAAAACAACAAAAAACAACCAAAACAAAACAACCCAAAACACCAAAAAACCTTCTCAGTTACTGAATCTTACTAAACTTTTTATTTCTGCCTGAACCCCCAAATTTTTTTTCAAATCTAGTTTAAACAAACTGCAACATATTCTATGTATATTTGTGGTATTTCAGTGCCTCAAGTTACCTCAACTGTATCCAGTTTTTTAAAATATAAAATCCAGAACATTACTGGCTACCCAATGTCCTGCTGATTGTACTTCAAAGCTAGAGAGGGAGCACATGACTTTTGCTGAAAGATAGGAGAGAGTTTTTTACCAGTTTTGGCCTTCTTATTTTTCTGGGGGGTTTTCCTAAGTTGTGTCAAAAGATAGCTGTTACATTCCTCAGTATTTTATTTTTTAAGCAGATAATCTCATTTAAAACTGCAAAACTGCTTATTGTTCTGTAAGGCTGTTGTCCATCATTCCCCATGATGGGCCATTTCTAGCAGGAAAGGAGAGGATTGTCTGGGTGTCTAGAGTTCTTGTATTCAACTGTAGCCAGAAGGCTATTGAGGAAAATAAAGAAAAAATATTAGGGGTGAACGAAGAGGAATCAGAAAATAGAAAAGCATGAAGGGGAAGCTCAGAGGATCAAAATACAAAGATTGAATAGGGCTGCCTGAAAAAGTTCAGGAACCAGTAAATATCTTCAGCTTTTCATTGTGGAATTTCAAGCAATTTCCCAGTGATATCTTCACCTGTATAAAGTTTAAGAGAAAGTTCCCTTTCCTTTCAGCAGGAATAGAAGTTATTCTCAGAGTTTTCTGCTGTGCTGTCCTCTGCTGTTTGCTGTCTTCCATGGCCTAAATGCACATAACTCTGTACATCTGTTAATTATTTGTTTGTTCTATGGCCGATTATGTTCTGTGTTTGTCTGAAAATAACTAAGCTAACCAGAAAATTACAAGCAAAATCTTGGTTAAAAACCAAAACTAAGATTAAAAGCCCCAGTAAAATGACATAATGAGACACTAAAAATTAAATTACAGTTAAAAAAAAGCAAGCCAACATATAGAAAAGTCTTAAGTCATTGTTTGAGGTACAGACAACTGCTGCCACCTGGTATCATCCTCCAGTCTGGTATCAAACTACACAGAAAAAGTAGTTGAATCATATTTGCAGTTTTATGGAGATTTTAAAAAATAAATTATATGCATATCTATTGCAGTTATAAAGCAAATATTTGTTCAAATGCAAAATTATTTGTTAATGTGCATTAACTTTTGTTCAAAGTTCAGGAAGCCATACAGCACAACAAGAAACTAGCATCAGTGAATAAAAGACAAGAGACTGAAATAAGTAATCTGAAGGAAGTAAGTACAATGCACATTTCGGAATGAAGAATGATCCTTGTTGGTCCCTTCCAACTCAGAATATTCTGTGATTCTGTGATTCTTTGTGTCTTCCAACAGCTGCTGAGGTGTTCATAGTAGTGGACAAGCAGCAGAACTGTTTTTCATTCTAGGACTAATGGCTAAATTAGTCTCATGCTTCCAGAAATACTTCAGTTAAAACTGGAGCAGCTCTTAGAATATTCTGTGACCTGTGAATTTTTATTTACCTCTACAGCATCCTCCTTGTTTCTTGCTAGTCATTAGTAACCTCTCTTTCTGTGCTGTGCTGTCATCACTTCTCCATCTGATATGGGAGGTAGCAGTGGTGTTTCCAGTTTAGTCAGAGACACAACATGAAGAGCAGTTGCCATGGAAGTGAGCGGCTAGCTTGAAGATGGATAAATGTGGAACTGAATCCCTGTCAGAAGTGGGACAGTTTGGTGACAGGGCAGCTGAGTCATCAGATGATAGTGATTCTATTTACAAGGAAGTTGCCACTCAGCTCTTTTCTTCTGCCTCTATTTGGAAACTACTCTTTGCCAAGTACCTTTTTGAGCTGTACTCTTGAACATAGGTAAGAGTGGGAAGAATAACGTTCTTTTCCCCTTGAGCTGTTTCTTAAGAGCTGACAGTAGAAAAACAAATGGATGCTCATAAGTCAGAATTGTTCTTTAAACTCAGTATCTTTCCACACCACATCTCTTTTTTGTATCTCCTTATCTTTTTATTTCCCTCTCATTAATTTTTTTCTCCTTTAGATTCTGCAATGATTTTATGTAGGGATCAAATCCATTATTATCTCAACTTCTTGGCCTAATGTTAACCCCCAGTTTCCAGATGAATGCTTTGAATCCACGAATCTTTGCAAAGTTTGAATCCATGCTTTGATACCATGGAATCTTTGTAAAGTTTGTGAGTGTTTTTGAAAACAAAAAAGGGCAGAGGGAGAAGATAATTTGTACATGACGAAAAGAGACTATGACCATTTAATATTTGGGTTACTTTGATCAAAACAGAATGTTTACCTGCCATAACTTTTCTTTGCCTGAAAAATGGGATTTGAAAGTATAAAAGTACTTGAAAATTCTTCCTGAATCTCCTGTTGTTTCTTTTCTTCTTAAGAGCATGTAGCCTCTTGTTGTTAAAGTTCTTTGAGTATGATTCCACTAAAAGTCATATTTAAATTTTAATTTTATCTTGAAATTTAGACAGTTTGGGATTATTTTCATTTGTTTCATTCTTACCTTCTTTAGTGCCTTACTTAATTTTTGTCTTTATTACATGGAATATTCTAGCCATAGTAAAAGTTAGTCAGGAATTCGATCTGGACTTTTTTAGTTACATACTAGAATATAACATGCCAAACCTTGGTGTCGAAAAGATCAAGTTTCGAAGTGATCAAAGATTTCAGAACTCTTACTATCATAAAAGCAGACTGAAACCCACAGGAACAGTAAAGCAGAACACTGGAAAAATTCTCAAATTAATTTCTGTATCACAATTAGTTCTTGCATATTTAAAAATGTTTCTTTAGCTACATGATTCAAATTACAGGTTATATAAAAAAATGATATATATCTATCTGGAATATTTGATAGATAGGAGAAAAAACAGAAAAATATTGGAAGGTGTCTGTGGTGATAACTTTCCTCTTTAGGAAAGCCATGTTTGTTAGGATGCTGATATCATCATAATTTTGAAGATGTGAGGACAATTTCGTGCATTGTGTACACTCCAACTGTGCAATTCCTTTAAAAAAAGATAAATAATTCATGTGTGACAGAAACAGAAGCATTCATCTAAAATACAGCATATCTTTACTGCAGTATATTGTAAATAAAAAAGTTAGGAGTTTTAGAAAAATTTAAGTATCACTGTAAATTGGATTTGTTGTTTTTGGTGAGAAACCAAGAATAATCAATTAGTTAGTATTCTCTGAGGATAAGTAATTTGAGAGGTAAGAAAAGAGAAATGTTTAAGAAAATTTTACATAGAGAAATTTGTGAGTAACAGAGGTGTGAGAGAGAAGTTGAGATTTATGTACTCTGGCAATTGAACATATTGTTTGATCCACTCTTTTTATCAGCTGTGCTCTTGATTCTTAAGGTCAATTCAATTGATGAATTTTAAATAAAATACTGTTAGATAAGTAGGAAAAGGCAGCCATCTGAAACCTAATCTGGCTTCCTCAGTTCAGTAGGAAATGCCTTTATTTTAGTTATTTCTGTATTTCTTTTTGGTTTTTAGCATTTGACCATCCTATTCTGAGCAATCTGAACTGGGATATTTAGAAGGGTTTTGAAAAGGGATTACCAGGCTGTTTTCACTTGCTGCATAGCTGAAAGAAGTCATGATATCTACAGCACAAGTTGGGACAACTTCTAAAGCTGGTTTTATCTGCCTTGGAGACTTGACTGACCTCTAACAGCTCTGACAACTTATGGGTTCAAACTTCTTCCCTCTGTAGCCTCAGTGCTGGAGTGGGAATGACTATCCATGGTACTAAAATCTTAATTTGGTTGTCAGCTCTTATCACAGCCATTACTTTGACTCAGACCTGGATGATCTCACACATTTGTTCTTAATGGGAATGTGAAGTTAGTGAATGCTATTTAACATTTATGGATGAAAATAAACCAATCTCCGATTTTAATCAAATTGCAAGTATGTTATGAGGATGTTAAATATGTACAACTGTGAAGTCAAGTGAAATTGAGGTCTATTCTACACAGGTTTACTCTTCTGGGGTTTCAGAAAATAAATATTATTTAGAGAGGTTGCAATTTTCTCTTGACATTGCCTTCTTCAAGTCCAGTTCCTGAACTGTAATGTAATGGACTGTGGTGAAATTTCCTTTTCAGTAACATTTGTTTTAGGATTTGAACATTGTGATATTCAGTATGGTGGGATTCTTTTCAACCACTGTGAAAATGCTTGCATTGATATCTGGCCAAGAAGAAGGTGTCTTTTATTCTGCTCCTTGAAAAAGAACTCTGCTGCTCAGGACTCAAAAGATTACAAGAGGGTTGCAGCAATCTAGGAAGAGAGAGCAAACAGATATAGGTGTAATTTTAAATACAGGTAAAGTTTTCATAGGGTATCAGTGTTGGGAAGTGGTTACATCTGCCTGTGCTGGCTGCTTTTCCAGTCCCACACCACTTCATGCTGGAACAGATATTTGTGTGGCCTCAAGGGAGAGTAGAATTAAAATTTTGTATGGATCAAAACTATATTTTACAAAAAAACCCAACCCCCTCCTCCAGATAAAACAAAAAACCAAACAACTCCAAAACAAACAAATGAACAAACAAAACCAACCAGAAATGTGGAAGTTTTAGCTTAGATCAACTCAGAGCAGGGCTTGGGTTTTGTGACACTCTTGACTTACACTGGCATGAAGTGTTTTCAAAGCCATGTTCCTAAGAATTTGAAGCCATGTCCCTAAGATCAAGGGAATGGGTTTAAAGCCTTATCATTCTCTCTCAGCACACCCCAGAACTGATAAAATTATTTTCCATGTTCAATTTAATTTATAGGTTTTTGAATACTACTTGTGATTTTATTAATGAGAGAAAGCTACTAGAAAAAAAGCAAAAACTCTGGGGTGAAATTTTAATTAATTTCAGAATACAAGAAAATACATGTATGTATGTATAATTTTTTTATTATTATTATTTCTGCTGCTACAAACCTTGTGATTTTACTCACCATGAAAAACTTTGCCATTATTTTTTGTGCCATCATTTGTGGGGTTTTTGGGGGGAGTTTGTGTTGGGTTCTGGTTGTTTTTTGGTTTTGGTTTTTCCTGCCTACAGCTTTGTATTACCAGATCAGAGGCTGGTTCCAGATGGATTGTACAGCTCCACCTGCCATTACAAAGAAGAAAATAAAGTCATCTTTTCTACCTCAAGGGCGTGATTTACTTAGTCTGGCTTGTGCTTTCCCCATGACAAAATAAGTAGTAAGGTTTCTCTGCACACTATGAAGTCTGAGTTTTGGAAAATACCTGGGATCAGATCCATGGCAGGCTTTTGCAGCTGCTTTTGTGGCACCCAGCCTGTTAGCTGTGCTCTCTCTCCCATGCATTCTGCTCTGTGCAGGCTGGCACAGTGCACCCTCTCGCTTTCCCAATGTTAGAGCTGCTTGCACCTTCCGCCACTTAACAGCAGGAGCTCTCCTTGCATGCTTCATTCCAGAGCCTTCTAGTGAAAACAGTACAGCTAATATATGTCTTTATTGCAAGACATGGGAAAAACCTGACTAGCTTACAGAATAGAATAATTGTAAAGCATTGCTTCCAGTTCTGTAATTGATTCTGCAATTACGCTTAGTACTTACTAGATCAGTCTAGATTTATTCTAAATCACATTATTAGAATACATGAGGAATAAAGCCTCTAGCAAAAAAAGAGATTTATTTAAAAGTACTACCTATACTTGTATTTTCCATAAAACTTTGTGAATTTTAGCTGCAACATAATCTTTCCTTCTCCTTTTGTACTGTTCTATGATTTTGTCCAGAGCAGTTAAACCACTGGCTTGTGATAATTCTGTCTGTGATAGCTGAAATTCCAGTTTTGTGAAGAAAAGTTAAACAGACCAAACTTAGTTGTTAGATAAAACTATTACCATTCTGAATGCTTGGTTCACCACTATGGCATCACGGAGAATTCTTGATACTATCTGTGAGCAGCATTCATAACCTCTGCTGTTTGTCTGAGTGAACGTCAGAGCACTCAAGGAGAGAGCGATATTAAACAGACTACCTTGCACCAGGATGGGAGGGGAGGGGGAGAGCAGGGCACAATATTTATGACTCCAGGAACTATAAGTTGTAATTTAATGAGATCAAAGCGTTTGCTGTTTATTTGCTGCACTAGGAGCTCTGTATAAACTGGTTACAAAACGGATACAAAAAAACTCCCAAAACAACCAAAAAAAAAAAACCCGCAGGATAAAGACTATAAAATCAAAGGCATCATGTTGTAGAACGTTCTAATATAAAATTAATTTAGCATTCTCTTGAGATTAAGTACTTAACATTTCAGGAAAAGCAAAGATCCTCCAAATTTATAGCCAGTTCCTGTTTTTACCAGATAATCACTATTCTCCCTTTTTTCCTCCTCATTCCCAAGAACATACACAGTAGTTACAATAGTAATTCCTGTTGTATATCTGGCTGAAGAAGTTTTACCAATACCAACTCAATGTCCACTTCTAATATACCTTTTGGAAGAGGAAATAACAAAATGATTAAATAAATTCTTCAAACAGTAAAATTGGCACAGTAACATTTGGCTGTGGAAATAAACTTTTAGTCACGTCTAACACATTTAAAGTTTAGTAATTCAGTCTTACACATTTCAGTACCTCTAATTTATTCTGTTGTTTCCATACATTATTTCAAAGTGGGGCATGACCAAGATAGTTTAAAAGATTTGTCTCTGTTTTGAATTGCAATGCCTATACTGGATGAGCTATTTATACGTGTTTCCTGTGTTAAGGAACTGAAGAAAGTAACTACAGACTTGATAAGGTCCAAGGTCACATCTCAGTACAGGGTGGGAGAAGAAAACATCAATCTTGCAGTGAAGGAAAAACAGTTTCAAGAACTGCAACAGAAAATCAGAATGGTATTTTGGAATTTAAACAAATTAAAGTTTTGGTGAATATTTTCTGTTCTTTGTTCAGCAAACCTCCTGGCAATGATCTCTGATGCATACAGATTAGTGATTCCTTTCTACTAACTGCAAATGCAATATAATTAAAGTATTTCCTCTATAACCTTTTCTAGGGAAATAAATGTGCTGTGAATATCAGCATAATTTCATAGTAAAAACAATGGGTAAGAAGACCTTTAAAAATAATTCAATTTCTTAAATAGCCACGTGATGATTCAATACATCACATTAATACAATATTATTAAAGAAAATAGGCAGTAATTTAAAATGCCTTTTACTGTTCTTCATGCTCTTTTTTTTTCAGGAGACAGCATTCAGTAGAAAACTTCAGGAAGAAAACAGTCACATTAAAGAAGAAAAGCTGGTGAGTTGTTAATAGAGCTTTGCTATTAAAAATCACTTAAGAATATAGGTGCTGTATTTCATACCGGGGTTTCTTATTACACTAAGCTACAAAAACTAGTTAAATTCACTTGTTTATACTTCAGAAGTATTTTAATACTAGCATAATATCTTTAATACTAGCAGTATCTTACTGCTCAGTTTTTAGAAAGAGTATTACCAGAACAAGTCCATTTTTTGACACTTCATTCCAAGTCTCACATTTTCTCTTTGAATTCAGATGGGAGAAATTTGGTATACCCATGAAGCACTTGCCTACATGTGGGTTCAGTGTATATAAGCAGTAAGGCTGGCATAGCCTGCTGGCTCTTCTGCTTTCTGGTTGAAACCAGGCAAAATGGGAATGATGTGTCAATGGTATACAAAGGAAATGATGTTTCATTCTTACAGAACATAAACATTTAGACTATTAAGCAACACCTTTACATCCCTGAACAGAGTTAGGACTGTCTTCTCTTGCTAACTCAGGTATGTTCCAGAAAAAATCATGATGTTTAAGCAAAGGCTATGGAATCAAGTATCAAATATAGCAAAAAAAAAAAAATTGTTCCCTCTGATAGCAACATAATATACTGCTTTGCAGAACATTAAGCCTTAAAAGGGCAGTTGTTTTTTTTCCTTTTCTTGAACAGTTGAAGAATTTTCACTCTGCAGTTCATGAAAGAGAACAGGTCAGAGAAGTATATCATTCTTGGTCCCTGGGAGGGACAAAAGCAGAATCTTGCTTGCATGCCCATAGAGCACTCATCTGTCAGCACTCTTCCAATTCAGAAAAGCCTCTTTGCATTTTGAGCTTGCTTTTAAAAAATTGCCAATAAACACATGGAAAAAAATGAGAGACATATTCAGGCCTCATTACTCTCCCAGCCCTGAATGCACTAAAAGCATTTATATGGAGATGCGTGGAGCATAATTCTTATGCATATTTGATATGTGTTATCTAAGAGAAGGATTCTGGTTTGTGTCTCTCTTGTTCTCGGTGAATTCTTAGGGTTTGTTTGCTAGGTTAGTTTTAGCATGTGGAGGGATTTGGTATAGTCTGGGTAGGGCTCTAATGTAGAGATGAACTTCATGTTTCCTCGAAGTGCTTGGGTTAGAAGACATGGATTTCTGTGTTACAGAGCACTAATAATTCACCATCTTGATTAACTGAAATGTGGGCTTCAGTGGTTCTTGGACTTAGGCTAGAAATACCATCTAAAGTACAGCTGATTTGTACTAAACTGTGTCAGAGGAGCAGTCTGGTTTATTTGAGAGGAAACTGTATTAGATTTAAAAGATGTGGCCACCTCTGCTACTGACCTGTCAAATGACACTGGCCAAGCCAATCCACAGCTCTGCAGTTCAGTTTTCTAGATGTAAAAATGAACTAAAAATAAATTAGGCTTCAAAATATATTATTTATACATGCAGGAAAAGGAATGACAGTACATTAAAATATTGACTTTATTTTTAGTAGACAGCTGTATCTGTGTATCCAGTAGAACCAAAACTAGAATATTTTGAAAACACTTTGCAAGTATGTCAAAGTACTTTGTTTTAATAATATGTTCCTCTTAATGTATTTTGAAGCAACTGAGCAGATTTAAGACTCCCTTCTGCCCAAAACTCAGAGGTTTTTTTCTGTGCAGGTCTTCTTTTAGTAACTGCTGCAAGTGGTCTTGAGGGAGTGGTGATTGGCTTGTCTATGTCATTCACTCTGTCTTTGAAACTTTGCAAATGTGTTTTGTAGTGTTTGATAGAAAATGGCTCTGTTTCCAGCAAACTGCAACACACTTCTTGGCAGCACACATGGGGTTTGTAAATCCATGGCACCTTCATTAACTCCAATCGGCTCAGTTTGGGTGGCTCTTTTCTTTAAATAATTCCTCTTCATGAAGTAACAACACAGTCTTGAGGAAGGTACCACAAAAGTTCAGGCCCTGACAGCAAAATCTGATATACCTGCACCATATGATGCAGAGCTAATGGCTGGTAGTTCACATTTACTAGGATTTAATTCAGGAGATACAGAATAATTTCATGTAAGGGTGATCCATTAATGGAGTAATTTCTTTTGGATTTTCCATATTTTTCAGAACTGTGGTATGGTAACATAAAGTTATTCTGTTTGTCCTGAATTGAACTCACAGTGGGGTTGGATTTGATTTATCCAGATTTGGACTGAAGAACATATAAAGACTGGGTGGATTTCATATTGATTATAGGAAAATTCTCTGAAAAAGAGTAACTTATAATAATTTATAATAATGTTGTCTCCTACAAGGTAAAAGGCAAGAAAAAATGGGTGTTGTTCTGATTTCTCCCTAGAATTTTCCCCAGTTTTGGGGTTGGAGTACCTTTTTTTACAGACATGATTTTGTAAACACCGACGGAATAAAAAAATAAATCTATTAGTATAAAATACATAAATTACCTAATGTTTAAACTCCAGAAACAAAATCTTGTTCAACATATCCTATTCTGTTTGTATTAATAAGGAAATTCTCAGCTCTCTACAGTGTGTGCAGGAGCTGCTTCAGCGAATAACACAAGCGAATGTTAGAATGGAAAGTGAATTAAATGCACTGAAAGAAGACTATCAGGTCAGATTTTTCTCCATTAGACAAGCTGTTACTGTCTGTCATGTATTTCTTAAGTCCAGGACTGTTAAAGACATCTGTGTGCCTTTCAGAACTTTTGACCTCACTTCCATTGCTCCCTCAGCTCCTTAACTGTCAGCACGAACCTTGAAGTGCAGGCTGTGCTTTTCCTTTTTTACTTCTCTCTCTAAAGTAAATCACGATTGCCATTCTTAGCAGCCATTTCTAGAGGGCAAAATCCAAACAGGGTTGCTTTCAAATATTGAAATCACATTATTTTATGACTTTTGTTTTTTTAATTTTCATGTAGGTATACATTTCTGGACAACATTTCAAATTTCAGATCTCCATTCTTGAGAAGCTCAAGCTTCTCCTCAGTTTTATTAAAGCAGAGAGCCTAAGAAAGAGCATTATCTTCAGCCCTTTCATGTTGTGTTTTCTGGTGTCATATTTATGCTAGAGGTGGGAAGTAGTCATGCTGGAGAGCGTGGAGTTGCAGCACTCCTTAGTTCCTCTTTCAGCATGTAAAAGCAGATCAGAATAGTTTAGATTCTACATTTCAGTAGCAGTCATCTTGGCCCACAGTGCACTGAAGGTTAGCTCATAGCCATTCCCATCAGATGTGCCATGCAGAGTTCAGGTACAACCACTGACTGGACTATTAAAAATTATTATCTAGTATTTGTCCAGACATAAACACAACTATTCCACTCTTGGAAGCCAAGGCTTTGAGCTAGGAGTTCAGTTAATTTCAAATTGGACTTCCAGTGTGGATGTGTACTTTTGTTTCTAAATAAATGCTTCTATGCTGATTTGAAATTATTCACTTCCCCTAAGACTTTACTTTTAGCAGGTGTAAGTAGTTTGCCTTCTGCCACAATATAAATATAGGACTTCTACATTTTGATGAAACAAGTAATGTTGAAGATGAGCTATGTTCTCCATCAGAAACTGGCTAAAGTCTCCCTAGGAATTAAAGTATCTGTAACATTTTTTCAAAGATTGACTGAACAACCCTTTGGCTGTAGAATTGCCTGAAGTAGCAATGATTCTCTGTAGCTTCTGTATAAATCTCTTATTTACTTGTTGGGTCCAGTGAAGAGCTGGATTACTTGCTATTTATAAATCCTGGGTTTTGTTAAAGTAAGCAGGCAATGTGCTTTTTAGTTTTTAAGATAATTGAAATTGCTTTGTAGATTAAAACAGAAGTTCAAGATAATTTAATTCATATATAACCTTACTGATGATAACTTTCATAATACAGGAACCCTTCAGGATTTTTGTGTCAGGACTATTGAATAGCAAGTGTATTTTAAAGTGCTTTTTTCTGATAGTATTTCTGAGCTATTGTTTCCCATCTCAGATAAAGTTTATAGTGTGCCTTAAAGTTCCAGCTAAAACAGTAAATGGTATCTNACATAAATGTCTGCAAGTATGGCTTGTTTTCTTCTTGTTAAGGTATGAATGAACACAAGTCTCTGTTTTGCAGCCTGTGCAGGCCAAAAATTGATTTCTGGTTGCAATTATGCTAAATCTGATGGGAGCCTGCTCTGATTTGGGTCTGTTTGTATTAGACATTGGGACAGTATTACTGCTTTCTATTATTCCAACTACATTACAAACCACTGCTCATCATCAAAGCTTCAGTGCAGTCCTCAAAGGTAACTTCTGGCAGGCATAAACACTTTAGAAATGGGTATTACAAGGCATGGATGACCAATAAGAAGCTCTTGGTTCAACCTTCACTACTTAGACTGATGTAAATAGACCTTCTTTCTCAGTTTGATACAAAAACCAGGATATTCCAGGGAATGAGACAACGTTAGCTTCTTCTTTTGCATTTTTGCATTCTTTTAAAACATCAAATGGAACTTATACATAGGGAGCTGAATATGTAACTTGAAGGGTCTAACCACTTCCTTCCAATCTGAGAGCTACTGTTTTCATCTTTATTGATTCTAGAACCTCAATATAACAAAAGGATCTAAAGGTTATGTGTTATTCTTATGCCCTGTCCTACATCCCTGTTGAATTTGTGGGCTTTGCAAGAGAGCAAGAGAGTTTCTTCAGAATGAAGTTTCTTCAGAAGAATGAAAGGAATGATTGTACAGTCCCATGGAAATATTTTTATTATTATACTCACAAAAAATTACCTACTTTTAGGCTTGACATGACAGAATACTTGCAAGGTAACATTTAAGAAGGATCCCTTCTCATCCTTTGCAGGCATACTTAGTTCTAGGATAGCAGTGTCATTATGCCCTCAAACCAAAAATTTTAATTCTTTAACAGATGACAGAATACTTGAGAATGCAAGGAATTCAGGTATTCCCCTGTGTGTACAACTGGCTTCAACATATGATCAGTTCCATGCATCTGCTACTTCTGATATTTTGCCCTAAGAGCTATGCTGTGAATAACTATAGTAATCCATCACCGAGGAGGTTGCATTTGAGGTGCAAGTAGAAGCATCCTTGGAGTTAAGAGCAGGTTCATCAAAGAGAGGAGGTCTTGCACTCCTGGTTTATACAACTGGATGAAAGATGCTACATCAGAGTGTGATCATTCAGATAATGTGTCATTGAATTGTCTCATCTTTTTTAATACATCATCTGTCAAAGAAGATCCATTATACTCTTATGCACAAGGTGCAAGGTGGCTTGAG
>VZTN01020340.1:13097-30859 GCA_013400515.1 Erpornis zantholeuca | reverse complement strand
CAAAATAGAAGTGTTTTTCTTTGGTCAGAGAAACAATTTGAGATATATGAATAAGAGTCCAAGAAGAGAGCTGTGATGTTTGCATACTATCAAACTGAAAACAATCCAACAACTTCAAGGCTGCAAAAACCACTGAGGCACAGAAGTGCCTAAAGAAATCTTCTCAGGGTTAGCAATAGCAGAGTAAAAGGAGAGAGTGAGTAAACAAGGGAATGTAGAGTAAAAGGAGGGAGGGAGTAAACATCCAACCAGAGAGAAAAGCAAAACTACCCAAACCACATATTAGTTTTCATGGCTGAAATCTCTTCTATTTTCAGAGATCTCAGCAATTTTTGATTGCTGTTACTCCCTCTCCTATTGCAGTCACCTTAGTTTTAAGTAAACTGCTGCTGCTTCACTTTTCTCCTGTGTATCCCCCTTTTCACAGTGACCATTTTTCTGTCTCTACCAAGAGAACCAGATTGAACCAAGCGAGTTTGCTTCTAAAATTTTCTACTAATCTCTGTGCTGGGTAAGGAATGGGTGGCTAGAGAAATGGAAGATGGCTGTGTAGGATACATATTTTCAAACAGCACAACAATTTCTATGCTTCTCCTCAGCAGAGGTTTTCTTGTCTCTAGTGATGTTATATTTCAATGGCATTTTGTCATCCCTCAGAGGCAGATGTTAGTGCCATCTCTCTTCTTTGGAGGAATAGCTTTCTGTACAGAGCACTCCACTTCAGAGGGAAAGACAGTTTGGGAAAGGCATCCTTGAACTTGACTTGCAAGTTCCTACTTCTCAAAGACAGCACTGTTTTTTGAAGGTTTTCTTCCCACAACACACAAGAAGTCTCAAGCACAGGCACAAAAGAGTCAGGAATTCTTAGTCAATGGCACATTCCCTGCAGTGCTGCATCTCATGTCCACTAGCACCTCATCCCTGGGTGTATCTTGCAGGCAGGGATGATTTGGAAGGAAGGATGGAAGGAATGAAGGAGTTAAGAGAGATGAATGAGAGATATGCAGTGTCCCTCATCTCCAAGGTCTGAATGTGAGCCTTGAGAAACTGGTAATTTTAATATAGCTCTAACCAGGAAATCTTCAAACATGAGATAAAGATGGCAGAAACATCTGCCTGTGCAGGATTTGTTGAAGAATATTTGATGTTTTTGTGAACAGAACATATTCTTTGATATTTTGTGATTCTTGTTCCCTTTCAGTTTTGGCTTCTCACTCCTAGTTTACCATATCCCATGTGTTCCATGAAGCTGTGCTGTTTTGTGTCTTGTTTCATCTTATTGCTAGCTGAATCATGGGCAAACTTTGGTGTTATAAAGAAATTTATCTTATCTCAAGCTCCTTATTGTCTCGATTTATATCTGTTATGTGAATACTTTTCTTTATAACAGGAAAGTTCACTTGCTGTGAGTTAAAGTTCACATTTTGGTCTCCCGAGGCTCAGTGGCTTGTGGGAGGTGAATAGCTTGGAATGAGAAAGTAGAGAAGCAACTGAAAATTGGTGCCAAGAAATGAGGCAGTACAAATGTTTGTTGATTTCGTATAAGAAACCAAATAACTTGAATGGAGAACTTGGGTTAACCTACACAAATGAAAAACTCCATAGGAAAGTTGCACTCTTCAGCTTCCACATTCACATTTACCTACCTAAGAGGACCACCAGCAGGCTATGATTTTAGCAGCACAAGATCAGTTTTATTGAAAACGTGTGTATTTGTTGGCTGTTTCCTATTGAGTTTAAAATTTCAGAGTTCACATTCTAAAGAAAGAAGAGGTCCATACTAAACATTAGATTATGGCAAGTGTCCTTGCAGAATTATGTGATTTTCTTGTTCAGGGACAGCAATCGAGACACTTGGTATATCAAAGGAAGTATAAAACTGTGTTCAAAATCATTGCATTACCATTCCTAGCACATTAGCACTGTTACTGACAAATCAGTTGGGACTAGCAGGCAAATATTTAGATTATCAAAATGAGTGTTTCCTTATGAGCAGCAATGCATATTGTTTGCAGGTGCTGTATTACTGAGAAAAACATTTGGCCATATGAGTTCATCAAACTTGTTTTATTCCTGTTATTTTGTTTACACTGCAATTCGATGACACAATATCCATGGCTTGTACTTGCAGCAAGCTTTCTGTTGTCTTTCTGGTGTTTACCAGCACTGGATCAATGTTCTAAAGGGCAACTGTGACAGCATTTCTGTCTACATCAGGCTCGTGTTTATTGTAAAATGGAACTATTCCCATTATAGACAATGGTCTAACTTCTGAAATACGCATTCTGTGACCTATTTGATAAGTGATTTCCCACAGACTGAATGTAGTTACCAGTTGCATAAGAAGGGGTTGTTACCTTCAAGACAAGCTGTCTCAGCTTCAGCCTTACCTTTCCAACTTTGTTCAGATCAATGCTTTAAGTTTTTTCTACCTGGCAGAGATTTCCACTTCCACAGTCATAACAGCCTATCTATCTGTTCTTTCTCTTATTTGTCTGCTGCTAACCATGAATATTGCATGAGAATAAATGTATATACCAGTATTCCAATCAGACTTTTCCTTGCTGTGTACCACGTTATGAGATAAAAGCACACAAATAGCTGGTTGCAAGACTACATCCACTGCTTAGTTTCTGCAACACGGAGGGAGGAGATAAAGCAGCTAGGGCTAGTTCTGTGTTCTGAGGATGCCATGGGCAAAAGCAGACTGAGAAACATAATATGGATTAAATTGAACATATGGAAGGTATTTTTTACTATGTGCATGGTGAGACACTGGAAAAGGAAGCCCAGAGAAGTCACAAATGCCACACCACTGGAATTGTTGGTGGAAGAGCAGGTTGGATGGGGTTTTGAGAAACCTGATGTAATGGTAGATGACCCTGTGTGTGGCAGGGGTGGTTGGACTAGGTGGTCTTTCAAGGTCCCTTCCAATCTACAGAATTCTATGATTCCGTGATTCTGTATGGATAATCCTTCCCAGTACTGTAGTATCTCTGAGGAGCAGTGAAAGTTAGAGCAGCTATAAAAGTAAAATCAAGGTGGTGCAGAGCAAATTTAAAGCAGTAAAATGCCAAAACATTAAAAGATTCTTCCACACTCCTGAGTCATACTTTAGGACATTGTTGAGTCATTGCTGCAAAAACACAGTATTTTTTTCCACAAAAAGAAAGCAAAGAAAATAGTGGACCTTGATTTCTAGGACTACAATCTTAATTTTTGGTCGTGTCTATACAATTGGTAACTCTATTATGATAATAAAGTGGTTTTCTTCTGGTATATCAGCTAAAAAATATTCTTGATATTTCATATTTGAAGAATAATCCCTACAATGACTCATGAACTTGGATACTTCCTGCACTGTAATAGTGGCATATAAGCAGGTGGTTAAGCTTCATTTCAACTGTGTTGTAAAGCAATTAATTAAAACCTGTAATCTGGATTTTAGGCTGTTAGTGTGAGATTATTGGTCCTACTGGTCCTCCAGCTGATCCAATAGCTCTGCTCCTGATCCGCTGGAGGTGAGAGACTGCCCTGCACAGAGAGGGGCAGTTCCGGACATGCTCCAAAGACAAAACTTCACAGACAACCACCACACTTTGAGTCATAAAGTGATTTAGGAGATGATGAGTCACCATACCAACACAGAGAAAGTCAGAATTAAACACCAGAAAAATGGATAACTGTGCATATCAGCTTCAGTTCTGTCATTATCAGGAATAAACTGTAGTAATTAGATTAGAAGCCACCGTAACCAGGCGAACAACAAGTCTTTGATTTACCTGTACTTGTATGGTTGCAAGAATTAATTTTTACTCTGCAAGATATTTCTGCAGCCTACAAGTTACATGATTGTATGGTTTCATATGCTGCCCTTGAGGCTTATCTATAATCTGAATACATGACTGACTATGTCTTCATTGTTACACTTGCCTTGCATGCACCCCTCAGTGTGGGCTTGCATCGTGGTGCCAGATTTGTGTGAACTCTGGATCACAGCTAGGCTGGCGTAGAAATAAGCACCACCTACTCTTTCTCTTCAGCTAAACACTCACTTTGCTGTGTGCTCTCAGTGCCTTCTGATGGGGTACCATAGGGGCACTGCAGCACCAACAAATTGTTTGTTTTGTAATTTGTCTGCTTAGGTTACTCTAGAGAAGTCGCAAGTGAAAAAGCTTTCTCAAGACTGTGTTTCTGGGCTAATATGGGCAATAGCCTTTTAAGCCAAAGTGAGAATGTTTTTGGACTGCAGGATGGGATTTTTCTGCTGCAGCTTTGTATCAAAACTCATATATCAATTTTAGATCCTATTTTCTAAGTCATGTGAGCCTGGTCCAGATAAAAAGAGTGGTCCTCAATTTGTTACTGCTTTTAAAGAAAAATGCAAATTAGAGGTGGGGAAAAAAAGTACTGCGGCAGACAGGCTTTAAAATTTGTTGTCATGTCTTTTGCTATGCTTATAGTAGAAGGTTGCATAGTGCCAGATAGCAAAACAGGTGGTTCTGAGCTCTGAATTCCAAATTGTTTCATGTTTTGGCAGTGGTCCAATCAGATAAATGTTGCTGGAGATTGAGAAAAGTACCCTAATAAGTCAGCCAACACAGAGAATACCTGGATTGAAAATGTTTTTGGTTAGTGTCTTGGGAAAACCCTTTGTATTTATATCCTATTGTCTTTAAGCTGTAGGAACAAAAGCCCGAATTTTATGGCTGTTAAAATGTTTGCCATGAACAAATTGATTTTTTTTTTCCCATTCAGACATTCCACTGAATTTCAACATCCATCTGTTTAGTTTAGATGCAAACATTGTAGTGAGAGGTACACGCAGCCTCTAAGGCATTTAAGTCATCCTGACTGGTCATATAGCTGCTGGAGCAAGAGGGAGAAACAAGACTGTAATCCAAGGGAAGAGTGTGACCTTCTGTCCTGTCTGACTGGACCTTGGACAGCCTCTGGCCACCATTGCCACGTGTTTTTCGGTTGACTTGCTGTTGCTTTGTGGATAATAAACAAGCCCTGAGGATGGTGCTCTCAAAGGATTGCAGCTTGGAGCCTTGTGCTGCTTCCCTCTCTGTGCCAAGGGGCCACTAGCACCAGGGCTGCTCCTGTGGTTCTGCTCTGCACATGGAGAATTTCTCATCCCTGTGGCTAATCAGGAATTGGGAAAACCAATTAGGCTGAAGGATTAGGGCCTGATGATGCAAGAGACAAAGATAAAAGAGATATGTAAGAAAAAATGTCAGTGTTCTCTGTAGCCTGCTGAACAGGGAGGCTTCAGCCTCAGAGGTCAATCTAAGATGTCCACATACATTTCTTCAAAAATTAAAAAAATTAAAAATTAATTACCGTATGTGTTCTCTTTGTTCATCTAAATTTCTCTCTACATGGTCTCAAAAGATTGCTTTAGCAGTACCTTTTTTCCACGGTATGCCGAAAAGAGTTGGAAAGATCTGACAATATGGGAAGCTTCAGAGATCAGGACTACTGAGGCATTTTCAGATTCACCAGTGGGTAGTGGTATAATCTGCTGTCTCAGATCTTCTTGGGAATCAGACAGGTCTGTTTTTGTGACTGTTAAAGGGTCTTGCAAAAGGAATGAAAATAAATAAGTGAAAATAATTGATGTTGTTCTTACATCCATAACAGGTACACTTTCTGCATATCATGTAATCTCTGATAACAAAACTCTGGTAACAAATATGGTTTATCATTGTTTCGAAGATTTATTTTCTAAGCACAAATCTTAAGGACATTTGTGTTACCATGTCAATTATTCTTAGAATGTAAAATAGAATGATTATTCCTTTTTATGATGACTATTTCAACCTTGTTTTTGTTCAACCTGTACTTTTCTTCATTAGACATTTACTTGTAGCACTATCTCTACAATACTAATTTAATTTAAATCAGTGGATAGAAGTTATTTGTGATTTCAAATAAAATCTCTTAGTAAGTCAGTCTGTCAGCAGACCAGTCTTCTGGAAAAAAAAAAGGTACTATTGAAAAATAATCTATATTTATTTTTATTACATCTTTATTGCTCACAGTTTATATCCAGTGATATTTATGTGGGTTTGTATATGTGTGTGAGAGAGAGATACTACTGTGCAGTGACATTTTGTTTAATGCATTATAAAAAGCACAAAAAGAAAGAAATTGTTTGGAATTTAACTAAACTGGAATTATTTTTAATTACTAAGAATTAGGGTGAATTCATCTGGAAGCACATTTTGGTCTGACATTTGATTTTGGGAGTTAGAACTGTTTGTTCCCTCTTCATCTACATCATGGATGGAAGCAAAAGGGGAGAGCTGGAAAGAAATGGAAAGTAATTAAAAAAAAGAGAAAAAGTGCAGAGGAGACACTCTTTGTTTTGTTTCATTGCAAAAGCTGTGTAAGGAAACACTAATATACAGAAACTTAAATCAGAAGTTAAAGATTATCTAGTCTGGTTGACAGTCACATGGAGAAAACCTAGACAAAGCTAGGGAGTTTACACATTTAAAATTCCAGTCCTCTAAAGCCCAGGTGGAGGGGGTGCTCCCAGCTGCAGCAATGTGAGTCCTTCTGTGGAGGACTGGGAGGATCCAGGGTAGAGGTTTCACAGCACTGCTGTGGAGGTGTCTGTGCTGGGTGGGATCCCATGCCCTGGGTGCTCGCCTTACCTGTGCCAATGGCTGCAGTCCCAAATGTGGTGATCCTCAAAAGCCAGGTCTGTACCACCTCAGCTTTAAGTTTCTCTTTATGAGACAATTACAGTGCCCATTCTGTCATTTTGAGGGGATTTGATGGCCCTATGTGGAACCACTTAAGATGGATGTTATGCAGTGTATGGTTCTTTTTTCTGTGATTTACTGATCCCTACAGAAGAAGCCAACATACTGAGCCATGGATAGCAGTGATGCCCTTCACTTGGACTTGTTGTATGAAGATAAGCAGGTCAAAGCTTGGCATTTTCTGTGGCCAACTTCAAGTCTGGTGGATTTCCATTGTGAAATATGTTAGGTGATTGCTGTTAGAGACTTTCTATTTAATCATCAGCAAATTAATCTAATGTCTGAAGACTCCTTTGAATGGAGATTTTTTTCATCTTATCTGTTTTATGGTCAGTGTTTTTCCCATCCAGTTGTCATTGTCATAAGGTTCTGAAACAGTACTGAGGATTGCTCTGAGACCATAATTAGATTCTAAATGGTAATGTCTCTCAAATATCTTCAGGCAAGGAGTTTGAATGGCTACTTCTTTCCACTAGCATCCAAACAACAATGCAAAGTACAATGGTGGAATCTGCCAGGGAAAGCTTTTACATGATTCATTCTTTCATTCACACAATAAAAGAAAGTGCTGTCCTCTCCCAAGGTGACATGCAGAAAACTGATTCACTTATCGAATGTCCCTGTGAAAGAATGCAGAATTTTACTTGTGTAGGTGCATTTAATTTTATGCATATTTTATTTCTGAAGCTCACAAAAGAGCAAAGTTCAATTTCTGCAAATATATTCCCAGATCAAAGACATGAAGACACCTTTCTTATTAAAAAACCTGCACAATCTTATTAATCTCAAAATATTGATACAAAAGTATCTGAATAATATAGACACTATTATTTGTATCAAGGCTCTATTTCAGACATTGATTACTGAACTTCAACTGCTTATGTCTAAGCCAATAACAGTGGGATGTTTACAATGTAAACCTAAGACTGTTTGGGATCTAACTGATGGCTTTAAAATAGACACAGTAAAAAATAGATACATGAAATAAAATGTCAATTGATCATTTCTAGTGGAGTTATAGCTGGTATTAGAGAGTTCTTAACCTACATCACCTCTCCCCGAAGGGAGCTTTAAGTCATAGCTCTTCTAACTCTGTGATTTTGTCTTAATGCAGAATTTCAGGCAGAATTTTCCTGTCTTATTTCTTTTGGATATAATTCTTTGGATACTAAATCAAAAGTATTTTGGACTTTATCAGAGTCAAACTAGCACTTTAAGTTTATACATCCAATATGGCAAGATTTTCTAATTTTCTAATATACTTCTGATGAATTGCTTTATACTTCAGAGATACAGATCTGTAATATTTTCTCTCATTCTTACATTGGAAAAAGAATTTATTCTGCTGACTGCATGTGTAGGCATTGTTCTGAATGAATTAAAGAAAAATTATGTGCAGCACACTCAACTCTGTACCCTTAATTGGAAAATGAACATGTATTGTCTTTGGTCTAAATAGATTATAAAAAACTCTGCATGAAAGTAAAGCTTTTAATACCAATTGCCATAATTTTTATTTTCAAATTAATTTCACAGTTTATTCATATATTTATACATTTCTGCTTTGAACTGATGAATCTATTTTTTCTGTTCTGGGCCAAAGTATCTTAGAATGGAAATTTAAATAGTCTACATTTGTAAATTACATGTATCAAAGACATCGATCCATCCTACAATTTATACTTCCTAGGCTTCAAAATAATTGTGTTCTTAGCTGCTGGGTAGTGTGGTCCTCTTTCGTGGAATTTGAGAATCATCAGATCATTTGATTGAAACAGTAAACCTAATATATCTATATGTGAAATTATACGAGTCTATAGAAAATATGATTTATATAGAAGAGAAACTAACAGTCAAAGGATCTGGCAAACACAAGTTGCAAAATCTTTGATGGTTATGGCATTTTAGTGTGCATATACATATGTATAACCAAATGTATATACTTCATTTACATGTGGTGTGTACATATCACATGTAAATATATAATCAAACTTCATTTGTTATCATTTTTAGTTGCAGTAATTCAGGAAAGTTTCTTTACTTTGGAAAACACCATTGCAAAAGGCTAATATTTTAGCATGGCAGCTCTAAAAATGTCATAATCCATACACTACAATTAAATACAAATGAAAACTTTCTCATATTTTTGTGGAAATAAGATGGAATGCCTGCATCTACCCACTTGGTCTTATTAACCAGGTGAAGCTCCAGTAAATAGCTGTATTCAAGGGAGACTAAGATGTTGTCTCGTCTTGGCAGCTTCTCTGTGATTTCTCTAAGCAAATCAAGTGAATTAACTGGAACTCCATGGGATCATCATTATTCTTATGCTCAAAGAAAGGCATTTTTCTTCTGAGTTTTCCTGTCTTCTGGGACAATCTGAGTTATCTTCTATTGGTTTTCATTCTTATCCAGGCATTTTTTGAGTGTGTGCATCAACATGTGGCCACTTTGGAAGACATTTCTATGTGCAGTCTAGTGACAGGGATAATAATTCTGACATAAGTCCTCTGACAGGACTGTCTAAGGTACTGAGGAATATTTCATGTCTCACCAGTGTTCCCTAGTTCTTCTGCCAAATGTGCAGAAATCGATGGGAGATTAGTCCATAGTTCAGAGTCAGAACTGCTCTGGCCATGTAAAAAATGCGAGCATTATTAGAGAAAGTATTCATCCAAAAAAAAGAAGTTCCATCTGTGTTTATGAAAGAGTAGGTAAACTTCCTGTTTTTTTTTATGATGTCAGTTCTGGAGTGCTGCATTGATTCTTGCCGAGAATAATCCTATATAGAAAGAAGAATGCATAGCAAAGCCCGCTGAAGATGAACAATGCATCTCAGACACCTCAGAGTCTCTATAGGGATCAGAGTTGCTGAGATACCATCATATCAGCTACCAGAGAGACTGTGAAAAAGGCAGTGAAAAAGCAAAT
The DNA here is from genome assembly GCA_013400515.1 of Erpornis zantholeuca. Classification (NCBI taxonomy): domain Eukaryota; kingdom Metazoa; phylum Chordata; class Aves; order Passeriformes; family Timaliidae; genus Erpornis; species Erpornis zantholeuca. Next base: position 21,152 of record VZTN01020340.1, on the reverse strand, counting down.
ATCTTTCATATGGTAAGAAAAACCTCCTATTCATACCCATAGATGCAATGAGACAAAGATAACCTTCCAGTTCCAATATGTTCATTCTCTAAATGAATGAAACTTATCAACTGAGAAAAGATTTGGACTTTAAAAAATTTGTTAGCTGACAGATATGTGAAATTAGTTGATTTCTTTTGCTTTGCATTTCAAAATCTACCTTAATTACAGTTGCCACATTTAAATTCTAGTTAATGCTATGTGCTCATAAGACAAGAGTGTTGCAAAATCTCTGTCCTATTTCTGGAGATAAATATCAGCAGAATTGGATAGGTAGGTATTCCAAGATAAGGGACACTTGATGATCTGATATATTTATCTCAGATGACTCTGGAATATTTTTTCTTTTGATGTGTGTGTATATCTGTATATGCAGTGGTGCTGGGACACTCTACTCTTTTGGAGTCAATATTTTTGCATAATTTTTTTAAAAAAGCACACCTAAAAAAGCTCAGAGTTTTAATAAACACCTAAATAAGAATGTGTATTTTTGGATGAGGAGTGTGAATAGGAGAGTGTTGAGCTAGCAAGAGAGAATAAAGAGCAGAAAAAAAGAAACTAAAAAATAAATGGAGAAGTGTTTCTTTCTCCATAGGCTTTTAGAGAAGCAGGGAGGGATGGAGTGGGTACTCAAGAAAAGCATCAAATTGGCAAAATAGAAGCTAATCAGGCAAGGAGAAGATTACAGATGATTAGAGACCTAGGCAGAAGCTACTTTTGTTGCTGGAGAAGGGGGCTAGAGAGCAGATGTGGCCTATAAATTGCAATTTCTTTAACCCTCCTGTATGACAAAAAAGCAACAAAGCTGTAGGTGCACTGGATAAGAGAGCAAGTCACAATGGTGTGAACACAGAAGAGCTGGGGGAGGGAAGGGAGATGTGCGGTGCTGGCAGGAGTGAAGGGTGGGATGTTCCAGACCTAGGAGGAGCCTGGAGTTGTTTGAGTAGCACTCTGCAAAAAGCAGCCACTCTGCCCAAGCTGTCTGGCTTGCCTGCAGCAGAACCATCAGAGGCAGACTGGTGACAGTTGTCTCCCTCAGAGGCAGGAAATTTGGAGGAGGTTGCAAATCTGGGAGGGAGATTCTCCCCTGCCCCACCTACTCTGCCAACAGTGGGTGTAGCAAACCAGACTCCATGTCTCGCACCATTCTTTTCTGTCTTGCTGCATATTCTGATTTTTTTTTTGTCTCTCAGCCTGGCACCAGCAAGGTCTGTCCCTGATGCAGCAAAATATGGCATCAAAAGGTGAGGGGGAAAACCAGCTTGGTGCAAGATACAGGATAGGAATGGGCTATTCAAGGCAGAATCATTGTCAAATGCCCAATAGCCCTACTTTGAGACAGGACAAGAGATCACATCAAGGAAACATTCTCACCTAATCTAAATGTTCCACTATTTCCCTACATCTTTCAAATTCAAGTTTGACTGCACTCTTTGCTTTCAGAGTTTGGAAGGGAATTGATAAACATGTTTTACTAATCCTTTCATGATTCTATATCATCTCCAGGAGTTACATGTATGATTTCTAGTTTTTCTGTGGTGTAACATCAACTACAGTCGGCTTGTCATAAAGGAGTAGAAATTATTAACAATTTGAAGATACTGATATCTGTTCCTTCAACATGCTTTAATCAAGTCTGTAAATTTAATAATTAATATTTTTTGCCTTTTACCTTTTAGAAACATTCCCTTTTGTCTTCATTGTAAATAAGACTTATTTCCTGCTGAAAGCCTGCTCTTGGATATTAGTAGTCTTCCTCCTTTCTCAACAAAATTAAACTTGACTCAAAGATCTCAGTAGAACTTTATATAGTTTGTAAAGCTTGCTTTTTACACTTTTAGGTCAATTTGAAAGTAAAGAGCACATCTCTTGTGAGTGGGTACCAGTGAAAGTGTTGATTAAGCACTTAGCTGTCAGCAAAAAAAAAGAAGGCATGAAAGAAAGTCAAATTTTTTCTACAATTCACAATTCTCTTCAAAATCCATAAAAAAAATGTTTATGAGCTTGGTATTTTTTTTTTCTGAGGTTATATGCTGCTTTTCTGCCCATTTGATGTATGTTCTTTACATCTTCCTTATTTTTTCCCAGTAATTCTTGAAATTGTTGCTTCTTTAGGTCTTTTTATCTTATACCAGAAATATTCCATTAAATCATATTTCTCTCACCTCTGATATGTCTTCAGTACCCTGCTTTTCCAAGTCTGAAAGTTATTTCATGTTCTTTTCCTTGGCTTCTAATTCAACACTCATTGTGTATAATTGCAGGGTAGAGCGATGATTACTCTCCAAAGAATTACAATCAAACTTGGCTTGTTAGTGTATAAAGCTCTGACTGTTAATCACAATCATTTAAACAGTAGCTAACCCTCACTGAAACACAGATGGCATGTTGTTAGCATTTCAAGCTACCCAACTCACGGTCCCAGAGAGGACTTTGTTATGCTTTTAAGTTCTGCTTTTCTTCCGTGATGCTGAACGGTGTCTGCTGGATTTGATACTCTCTCAAACACTAAGGAGGAACACAGAAATGCTGTACAGCTGTAGCATCTCATGCAAATAAAAATGCATAATCTTTTTCACTCAAAATGAAAAATTCAACCATACAACACAAAATGAATACAAAAAGAAGCTCTATGAATTAAAACCCCCAATATAAATAGGAAGTAGTCTTGACTAAAAGTAGAAACTAGTTTAAAATATGTGCATATTTTACTTAAGAAAACATTGGTAAGCTTGATCAGTAATGGTAATTTAGAGGGTCCCATGATCCCATGAGAGTTCTAAGGTCTGGTGATTTTCAGCAACCATGAAATAAATAGGTAACTAATTTTTCCAGTGCTACTGACACAAAAGCTCAAATACTGTATATCTAGGAGTAGAAAAAATAATAACATCTGTTCCATGGCCTCAAGCAAGGATTTTTAATAAGAATTATTAAATGCTTGATGGTATATGACAATCCACTTCATAAAAGACTGTATCTCTTCAAAAACATGTGTTTTGAAAAGGTTTAAACTAACTACACATAGAAAAGTTTAGTTCTTACAGTGTAGAAAAGGATTCTCTGAAAGGCCAGGATACAGTGTTGTGAAACAGAAGACTGGCTAAGGTTTGTGTTACTTCAGATTCAGTAGGTGCTTGTCTGTCACCATGTCTCCTTTCAATAGCTTCCCTATCAGTAAAATAGAGATTAAAAATGACTTATGCAGAAGATACCTTTGGAAGTTGAGTTCCTGTTTTGAAAAAAAATCTCTTGTTTTAGATAAACTCTGGGTAATAGGAAAAAAAAAAAAAAAAGCAGTTCTCAGTGGAAGAATATATTATTTAATGGGAACTAAGTGTGCATGGCTTTTCATCAGTATGCACCAAGTTAAAAGCTCAGAGGTCTGTATGTGCATGCTCCAGTGCTGCTAGAGTGCAGGAGCATTCTCACTTTATACCTCCCAGGGTGCTGTGAGTGGGGTTGGCTTCACAGGAACACAATCCTACCCGAGGGCTCAGACACATATTAGATGTTTTGTTTGTGAAATGAGCAAGGCTTTTCTCCTTGCCTTGTACCGAGGCTGTTGGTTTTTTCCTACATAAATTCCATTCCATGATGAAATATTGGCTTGTAAAATCATAAATTAAAAAAACCCAACATAATTCCTGTATTCCTTTAGACACAAGGTTTGATAAGAGGTAACTAGTCTCTTCCCATGCTCAATTTGTTTCTACCACCTGAGTCCTTTGTGTATGCTTCTCTAGAGACTACTGCTTAGTTTGAGTGGGCAGAGAAAATTTGAACTAGAATCTAGGGCTAGATGTATCTTTTTGTCATTGACCAGACAAGTGTTCTAGTAGGTGACAATTCCTGCTGCAAGAATGGGAGAAATTTTAATTATCATGATTAGCTCCTTTAGCTTTTAAAATGTCAGAGGCATGATTTACTTAGCACAAAAAGCAGTGAAGCCTACAGTAAACTGTTTCCAAAGCAGTCTTTCTGTGTTATTAGCCATGCTTCAAAATACCAATGAAATTGATATTAATATCAAATTCCTTACCATGTTTTAGTTAAAGTATTTTTTAAATACCTATCTAAGTAATTTCTTTGCAAAGATTTCTAGATCAGATACCACCTTCCACTTGTCTTTCATCTTTAAGGTTTAAATGTGAATTTAGGAAGTTTGTATGGACAAGTATTTTTTCTTTGTATGGAAGAAACACTTGCCAGCTCTGTGGTTGTGTATTTAATCATGTTTGTTACATAGACACAAAAGCCTTTTTGTTCTGAAGCATTATGTGTGCAGCAAAAATCACATTTACTGTGAGGGGCTGTGGTTCTTGGTCCTACATCATATAAATCTTCAGTGGCATTGGAAAAGGTTAAAAAGTTTTCTTTAGGAGCTCACTAATGAAATCCACATCCAGCCATTTAATATATGTGGCTCAGGATCTTTTGTGTCAATACAGTGGCACAGTGCAATGCATATAAACATCCTTCTCTTGATTCTCAGGGCCAATATGCTTTCAGATCTTTATTTCTTTCATTCTTCAGAAGTATGCATTCATTCCAGTTCAAATAAGGCATAGTACCCACAGTGATGTCTAAAGAGAATATACTACATGTCCTACATTGCAGCTTGTCCACTTGCAAATAAACACATAATTTCTCTGTTGTGCTCAATGTTCAACTTGATTTCTTTCATTTGAAATAAGGTGTCATTTGAATATGATATGACTTTAATCCAGCATGCTTGTAGCACTCAGGACAAATGTATAGCTTGTCTTACCTCAGCAACCAGGGAATTGAAGCTTTGAGACAAATTCTGACCTTCTTGAAACATGCTTTTCTGCATCAAACACCTTGAAATTGAGTTTATTTTTACAGCAGCAAGTTTAATGTCAAGTGCTTGAATGAAAATTGAATTAATTTGTTGCTTTCATTAATTGACCTCCTTTAATTTTCAAACTTTACATGTTTGTTTAATCTTAATACCTTTTGATTTATTCATGAAATGTTGCTCTTCTGTGCTTTGTAATAATCTCTGACTATTCAAGCATTTTCAATGTGATATTCTACATCCTAAGTTTTTAATGAGGTTTCTTATGTATGTATTTTTTAAATAAAAATTGTGGAGGTTTTTCCTTTTTGTATTCATTAACTTAATATTAGAAACCATGCCTGGTTAGGAAAATCTCATCAATTTAAGGTTCCAGAATAGGTCACCAAGTGTCATTCCAATAAAAATGAAATTTGCATGCAATGCTTCATTTGCAAGGAGTGCTTGTTTATCTTCTCTGGCATTTATTACAGTGATCAAGCAACTGAAATAATCTGCATATTATGCAAACCAGTCCCTTTCTCAGGAAAGTTTTCAGGCTTTTTATATTAAGAAAAATTTGAGGCTTGCTGTTAGACAGCATGAGAAAAGAATTGGATCTTGTCACAAGAAATTCTTGTTACTGTCCTCTCAGGGGACTAACCTATTTTGGGAAGTTAAAGGTTCTGATGGTATGGGTTACATCATCAAAATGTTTTATTGTGGGTGTTCTTGGCAGCATGAAGGAATGTTCTATTTTGCTTCATGGCTAATTGGATTATTGCCCATTCTACCAGTGCAGCCACAAAGATGATTTAAAGAATTGGAGCTTTTAAAAGTGGAGATTTCACAATAAAGTAGTTTCCTAGCCAAAGATAATTTCAGCAGGAAAGATTAAATCAGCTGAGAAAAGAAAGCTAACAGTACTTATATCTTTAGAGCCAGAAAAGTGAAGATATTGAAGGAAGAAAAGGTAGGTTATACTAAATTGTTGAAAATCACTGTCTATAAACATGCAAAAGGCTCTTTTTAATCTTGATTTAGGAATATCTGTGGAAATGTTTTTTCCAACCAGACAAAATTATTAGATTTAACTTCACAAAAGCAAAACTCAAACTTTACAAAAGAAAGCAGAGTGCTCCCAAATTATAAGATTTGATGTGGATGTTTAGGTAGTGGAATGGTTTTAGACCAAGCTTTCTGAAATCGGGCACCTTTTATACAGTACTTGATGCAGAATCCTTTCTACACAAGCATTGTGAGTCGCAAGTGGCAAGTCTTACATAATTGTTCAAAAGAATGGACCTTTAATAGGTAAAGGAAAAAATATGCTTTTGAACAAAATGCAGAGTTCGCTTGATTTTAATTATAACACATAAAAGAACAGGATTCTAGAAGCTGAACATTAACAGTTGTTGAAAGTGTTATTGTGATTCTCTTAGTTTATCCATTCAATAACACTTAGCTTTTATGATATTGCTTGGACTTGATAATCTTAAAGGTCTTTTCCAACCTAAAATGTTTTAGGATTCTATGGAGAGGGAGAGCCCCCTTCAGAGAGCAATTCAGAGCATTAAAATTTTGCTTGTGATTCAAGCTGCCCTCAGGACAGGGTAAGGAGCTTAGGGAGATCAATGAGATATGCAAGGTGCAGATGTGTGGGAAGAAAAGGCACAATTCTGACTGTTGTGATTTTTACAGCAATGGAAATCGTCCCTGCCTGGTTCATCATACTCCTCAAGCTAAGGTGTCTGTTTGTCTGAATAGATGCTTCTTCCAGAGTAAACCATCACTCAGAGGTGCATAGATGGCAGATCAATGGCTGTCTATTTTATGAAACAATCTTTTTTTAAGATCTTTGCTGTGATTGAAAGCAAAAGTTGCACTTTGAAAACAACAAATTTTAAGGTTATTATCTGTCACTGTTCTGCCATCGGCCACTCATTTGATTGTTATAACATCTCCTTGTGTCTTATCTGAAATGAGATCATGAATTCTCCAAGGAAGTATTTGTCTTTTAAAATAGGACTTGTACAGCAATTAGCACTTTGGCTTGCTGAACTTCAGCAGTGTTTTCTGATCTTGCCATAACACAGCAAATAATCACTGCAGTATGAAAAACAGATCCAGAAGGCATTTTAAGACTAATCTATTCCCTGCTCTGAAACAATGTTTGAATATATCTGTCAAGAATGATATTGATATATGTTCAACCTCAAAGAACTCCAGCAATGGAGGTCCCACAACCTCATAAGACATGTACGTTTAGAATTTTTAGTGTACATTTATATTGTTCAGTAGACATTTACATTGTTTACATTGTTTAGTTTACATTTACTATACATATTTTACTACATACTATACATATGTGTACTATTTTGCGTTTACTATACATATTTTACCTGCATTACTTTGTGTAGTTTAACCTAACATTGTTTTTGTTTCCATCAGGGATATGGAGTATGCATTATTTCCTTTTACAGCAGAAACCTTTTATTTATTTGAAGTCTGGACACCTTCCTACTTGGTGGTTTTCACTTGACTATGACTTAAGTGAAGATAGCAAAAAAAAACCCATGTTGCTTTGAAAAAAACACCCAAAACCAAAACCTGAGAGTTACAGAAGTTAGGGTTAGGCAGTATAAAGACGCTGGATGAGCTGCTGAGATTTTCCCTCTGACCCAGAAAACTACAGAAACACAAACTGTGTGGATAATTGTTTCACTTGCACAGTTACAAGAGAAGGTGCCTGACAATGCTTTGTGGACTACAGAGGATATCACAGGAATGGTCTCAAGGGCTTTAGAACTAATGTGGATGTTTCCACTTCATTACTTTTAGTGGACCACAGTCTGATCTGTCTGCATTAATGAATGGTTACCCCTCTGGAAGACATGCTACTGGTTATATTCTAATGATGACATAATTAGGAAGCAGAAATAGATCTCTGTGAGAGGACTGCCTGTAGCCATGGCCCACGGGCTCCTTGGTTTGACTGTGCACATATCTGGGATTGCTGAAGCATGGAAAGATGAGCTGTATGGTGTTGGAGGAAGCGTCAGAGTGAGAATAATTATCTGCATTTGTTAGGAATACTTTATTTGTTGCAGTTTTGGAAGTCATACTAATTTTTGGATGCTGATTTTTTGAGAACATTTTCATTTTAAGATGATATCTGAAACACAGGTTAGAGGGTGCTGCAGCAAGCTGCAGCA
>VZTN01020340.1:0-12700 GCA_013400515.1 Erpornis zantholeuca | reverse complement strand
TTGCTTACAGTCATTACTGCTTATAGAAAAATAAAATCCAAAACCAGAAACTGTATCCAGGGCAATGCTAAATTTTGCGACTCAAATGCACTTCTATGTTGTATCATCTTACTAGGAAGCAGATGATAATTCATAAACTGTCTCAGATAATAGTAACCATATTTTAGTTTTGTTTAATGCAGTAATCCAATAACAATTTTATTGACCTTATAGGAAATTTAAAATATACTAATTCAGTTTATTTGCCAGATCTTTGATTTTGAGATGATATTTTGAATTAGTTATATTATAGTGACATATTATTTATATATTTACAGGTAGACATACCTGAAAAAAGTTAGTCTTTCTCCTGCTCAAGCACATTGGCTTTTCTGCTCTATATGGGAATATGTGGGCTATTTTCCCCAATCTTTGTGAGAGCCAGGAACCAAAGATTTGAGCTGCTTATGCAACATGATTCTGCAAAACACCTTATGCAGAATAATTAGCCCTACTAGTTGTACGATTATGATTAAATGTGATTTAAATGTCTGTTTAAAAGTAAGCAACAGACGGCTCCTTCTAATAAAAGCAGCACAGAACAGAATGTTACACCAGTTTGCCAGTTCTTTTCAGATCCATGTCTAAACTACATGTCCTGACTAGGTATCCCATTTGCTACAAATAACATATTGCTTTGGATTTGAAGTTCCTGTTTTTATATGTATAGATACAATACCGTTAGTTGAATAATGTCAGCAGAATGAATGTGATGATTCCATCTCTCTCTCTAATGTTATCTGTGTCTAAGGTATCGTTCCCTTTTTGCTGTGATCTCTGGGTTTATGAATGATACAGAGCTGTTCAGATTTTTTACTGCAGTTTGCAAATGCAACTTCAAGTCTGCTGTTTGCAACTGTTTGCTTTTTCAACTGGCTGCTGTAGTCACATCCTGTTGTGTTTGATGCTATCTGCCAGTTCCCCAAGCAATTTCTGAGCAGAGCACCAGCACGTATCCTCAGACAAGTGTGCATTCATATTTTTTTCTTTTTTGTGGACAGTGATCACAAAAATAAAACTGTTTTTCATCCAGTTTTGAAAAAAAATAAAATAATACTAATATTTTTATGAAAGAACAACTGGATTGTCATTATGTTATAGTTATTCTGTATTTTCTGTTACCATACCTCTGCATAACAACATAGGAACTCTTATGTTTTACCAAAAAATTATTTCACCTTCCTTTTTTGCTCCACTACCAGCCCCAGTTCTTAGACTTAAGTAATTTAGCTAGGTCCCACAGCCTGCAGTTTTAAGTACTGTCATACTCCATGGGCCCTTTGAAATTACAGGGACTATTGGTGCAGTGAGCTCTCATCCAGCTCAGCTGATGTTAGCAGAACTGATCTCCAAGTTTTTCTAACAAAGACAAATACATCTATGGAGGCACTGGATTTAGTGGCAGCCTATAGAAATTATCATTACCCCTTGCTTCTTGCAGGTAGATTTTGGTACTTGCATATCCATTTGTGATACTTAACCTGAGACTGTTTAAAGCAGGGGAGGGAAGCATGGCCATCACCCAAGATAATTGATTAGGGTGCTGTGAAACTGTTCTGGTCCACAGGCTGAGGAGAGACTATAAACAGGATCTCTTGGAAGAGGGCCATAACCCACACCCTGTTGTGCAAAGGAGCAGAGGCATCAGCAATATCTCATCAGTTGGTTTCAGTCATTGTCCTACTGCTGGTTCCCTGTGATCAGAGCATGAGGCAGGCACCCATCCCTCCAAAGCAGGCACTACTGATAGGTTAGAATTTCTTTGCAATGGCACAGCTATGCTTTTGTAGCTTTGTCTCCACTCATTTTTTTATAAAAGCATTCTAATAGCTCTTCTACAGGTTCTCAGGCATGATACTGCTTACCACAAATATATGTCTGTGTCCATTATTTCATTTCTTTGACACTCTAAAAGCCAAAATATTCCTATTTTTCTGACATAAACAATAAAACTGGGAGAGGTGAATTTAATTTTTTCCCTTTTGAATAAAAATTTAGGACAGATGAAACACAAAGTACTTTCTGTTACGACTTCTGTAATACTGGGGAATACCTAACCGGTCTTGTTTATATATCATCAAGGTATGTAAAAATAAACCTGGCCCGACTTCAGAGATGAAACTACAGTTACAGATTAGTAGCTCTAATGAGTCCTTACAAAGGTTTTAGGGAGTGTATCTACTTTATTCTTTCCTAATTTCCACTTCCTCTTGCTTGCAGGGTAAATTTTTCAGTAATGGGATAGTTAAGAAGGAGGAATCTTTAATTTTTTCCACTTACCTTTTTAAAGAGATCCAGATCAACAAGGGGTATTTCATTCTTCTATGTACATTAAGACACAATCACTCATTTTAGCCTTGAATGTTTCTGAATTCAAATTTATTCAGTATTTTGGATATGTCAGAAGCTGTTTGATGACCAGTGAAGGACACATATGTAGAAGGCATATTGCAGAGTATTCTCTGATTGTGCTTTGCTTTAGCTGGCCATTTTAGAAGAATAAACTCTAGAAGTAGACGTGTTTTTCGAACAGCTTTTAATAATTCTTTTTGGGATTTGCTACTCTTTCAATGATTCCACTTATAAAAGTTGTAGTCTAGAAAAAAAATCAAGAACCGTTTTTTCAGGAGAAAATAATTTTGAGTAATATCAAGATCTGATGCAATGTATTAAGACCTATATTTAGGTGTTTGTAAAACTTCTACTTATATGGTAAAATTTTTCTGATGCTGTCATGAATATATTTTTCTCCCCAATACACTGATATTTCATGAACACATTCTTCTCTCCAATATACTGATATAGAGTCTCTGAAGAGTATCTTTCCAGACCTGACTAATTTTCCACAGATATAAACCAAAAATAAAATTATTAATTAAAATTATTTCATGAATATTGTTTTTTAAATGCTGGACAGATGTTCTGTTATTGCTCTGTGGAACAAGAGGCAGAATAGGAAGATCAAAGGAGTTATAGACTGAGCTCCTGAAAGGAATCTCAGGGATGTTTAAGCAGATAAGTGAAGATTAAAATAAATTCGTTTACTTTGTAAGTTGATCCCCAAATCTGCAACTAACCTCACTGCAGCTCTTCTGTCTTCTGTGGAAGTACTATAAAATTTATAGATTTTTTGGACATCTATAGTGAACTCTAAATTTACTTACCTTTTATTAACTACCAGAGAGAGTTTGAAGTCCACTAGATAGCTTTTTCAAACTAGTCAGGTTCATTCTGGCCTTTATTAGCATACACAGGCTAAGACATAAAATATTTAATTACTCTAGATATTTCTATGCTTCTCTCCTCTTGCTGAGAAACACAAAATTCATCTAAATTTTAATAATATTTTCTTAAAGACACTTTTTTCCTTTGTATTTCAACTTACAGTATGATATGAAAATACTGTGAAAATACTGTTTCTTCTTTTGAATTTTTTTTCCTTAATTTTTTTTTTTGCCCAGTCCTACATACATGGAGAAAACAAACAAATAAATAAAATCCCACCACAAAACCAACCAATATTTAAATCACAAATTAGAAAGTTTTAAACTTTGGGGGACACATGAAAGAGATTCTAAAATATTTATAGGGCCTTTCATATTGAAGTAATTTCCTTTTAACAAAAAAAGAGAACTAGGATTCTTTCAGTTTTCATAGCTTAAACAGTTTATCCAAAACCATTAATACAAACCAAGAAAAATAATTCATTTGATTTCATTGGTACGGAATTTTTCTTGTAGAGATTATTTGTGGCAAATATTCATCCAAACATATGTATTTGGAGTTGGAAGGAACCCAAAAAGATCATCAAGTCCAACTCTTAAGTGAAGATCAAACCCAAGACCTTGGGTGTTATCAGCAACATGCTCTAACCAGCTGAGCTAATCTCGGGGTCTGCAGACACATTCATATTACTCAGCTTTGGGTATCAGAGATGGTGGTATCTAGGTAAAGGTTTAAACAGGAGCACTTTTAAGAAAACCTGCCCAACTTCAGTCTTGGGAAAAAAAATCAAAACATCTTATTATGTTGACAAAAATCTTTACTGTTACAAACCATATATAACTATAGAAAACACCTAGAATAAATTGTTAAGTACAGTCATCAGTGAGAAGTCCTGAGAACGTAGTTATTTCTCAAGGAATTAGTATGAGTGCTTCAGTGATACTGTTTGAAGTAATTGTGTCTTCAGAGATCTATCACAGATGAGCACCATGGCACAAAATCTTCTCCTGGCATGCGTGATAGATTTATACTTGTTAGGTATTCATATGGATGATGAAAATTTTTTGGATTTTTTCTGGGGGATTCAGGGCAGAGGGGCATGGATTGATTTGTTTCATTAGTGCATGTTTGCAAATGAAAATTTGCTTGGGTTTTTCTTTGGGGTTTTTTGTGGGGTTTGGGTTTTTTTGTTACAATGGAAGGTCAAACATCAGGGAAATAACAACTTTTCACTGTACTCTTTATTTCTAATTTGCCCTGCTTTGGGCTGTGTCTCATCAGGCAGAGTTTAGATTACGCTATTACATATAGCTTCCACTGGATCACTCTTCATTCACTGTCCAGGATAGATGACAACATTCATTTAATTATCAGTAATCAATAACTTTTCTTATTTGTTCAAAAGTGGTCCTTCACATTTTTAGCATGATTTTCATATTGGATTTTTAATGAGTTTTCCTGGCAATGGCAACAATATTACCTGAATTCTCATGTATTGCTGGAGAAGATAAAAATCCGTTTTTGAAAACAGAGTTGCAGAAACACTAGAGAACAAAAATCATATGCTGATTTTGAGGCAAAATTTGAGGCACTTCAGGACTATATTTTTTCAAGGTACAAAATATTAGGCAGAATTTTGTACATTCAAAAATGTGGCGTCATTGTGTTTGACTTAGACGAGGAGGAAAAACTCTTCAACACAAAAATCCACCAACTTACCAGCAAATAAAGATAAACCTTAATTTTACTGTATTTGAAATGAGAAGATAAATGGAGATTATGCTCAGACAGAAATTTGATCTAAATACCACAAACTATAAAATCTTATACTTTTGGCAAAAGGCAGTGTAATAATAATATCAGCCCAGTCCGGAGTGAGCATGGTCACCTCACAAATAAGGGACAAAGATAAGGCAGAGGTATTTAATTCATTCTTTGCCTCTGTCTTCAACGTGAGTGATGGACCAAACCTGTCTCAATGCCCTGAGCTGAAGAAGACCATGTCTGCAAGAATGGTCAACTCCCAGTGGACACTGAAATTGTGTGAAATCTGCAGCTCCATCTATTGGTCCTCATGGGATTCACCCAAGAATCCTGATGATTCAGGATGATGAATCCAAGAATGCTGATGTCATTGCAAAACCTGTCTTGATGATTTTTGTGTGGTCTTGGGAATACCAACTGACTGTAAACTAGTAGCATTTTCCCAATTTTCAAGAAGAGCAAGAAGGAGGACCCCAATAACTACATGCCTGTCAGTCTCACTTCAGTGTCTGGTAAAGTTATGGAAAAGATTATTCTGGAGGTATTTAAATACATCTAAAAGTCAATGCAGTCATGAAAGGAAAATCCTACTTGTCAAACCTGATCTTCTTTTATGACAAGGTAACCCACCTAGCTGATCAAGGGAGGCCAGTTGATGTAATATTTTTGAATTTCAGTAAAGCTTTCAATGCTGTCTCTCACAGAATCCCTCTGGATAAAATATCCAGCACACAGCTGGATAAACACATGACGTGATGGGTGAGCTACTGGCTCATGGGTCAGGCACGAAGGGTTACAGTGAATGGGGTGACATCAGACTGGGGACCTGTCACTAGTGGGGTTCCACAGGGCTCCATCTTAGGCCCTGTGCTCTTTAACACTTTCATAAATGACTTGGGTGCAGGACTGGAAGAGACACTGAGCAAGTTTGCAGATACAAAACTGGGAGGAGCTGTTGACTCCCTTGAAGGCAGGGAGGCCCTGCTGAGAGACCTCGACAAATCTGAGGGCTGGGCAATCACCAACCATGTGAAGTTGAACAAGGGAAAGTGCTGGATTCTGCACCTGGGATGGGGCAACCCTGGATGTACAGACAGACTGGGCAATGAGATGATAGAAAGCAGTGCCAGGGAAAGTGACCTGGGGGTCCTGGTTGATTGAAAATTGAATGTGAGTCAGCAGTGCCTTGGCAGCCAGGAGGGCCAACCCTGTCCTGGGGTGCATCAGGCACAGCAGCACCAGCTGGGCGAGGGAGGGGATTGTCCTGCTCTGCATTGTGCTGGGGCAGTCTCACCTCAAGTCCTGTGTGCAGTTTTGGTGTACACAATACAAGAAAGATATTAAACTACGGTATAACTCTGGGGAATGTTCCTGTGCAGGGCCAGGAGTTGGACTCAGTGATCCTTGTGGGTACCTTCCAAGTCAAGATATTCCATGATTCTGTGATTCTATGATCTTGCCTCACAATGGAACAGGAAGAGGTGAGAAAAAATAAATTGCTGGATTGGTATTACTTTTTATCTTAGTGTCTACACTCATACTGAAGCCTTTTATTTGCATTGCTGTCTCCAGCAAAGAGGATAAAAATCATGGAAGCAGTGATTTTTATTGTGAAACTTGATTCACTTAACCATGGATGCATACAATGCTCTTCATGTAAATGAAGCAGTGTTTCTTTACTACTTTTCTAATTTAGGATTTTGTTTGTACATAATGAACATTTAATAGTGAGTGCTATTTCTCACCATAAATGTAAAGTGAAGCTTTTGAGTCTGTTAAAATAAATTTTTCTTGGCCAGGAAAAGAGCACCCAAGAAACTTGTTATGACAGTCATTTCTTGTTTTCACACACTTGAGAGAAAAATTACTCCATCCATAAATGTTTTTGGGTTTTTTTTTACCCCAAATTCAACTTGTTTATCCACAGTACTATTAGCCATTTTGATCTTCCCTGCATTGGGCACTCTGTTTACATTCAAAATTAGATCCCAGTTGTTACAAAGGTTGCATTCAGTATATTGTGTTTGAAGTCCAGAGTTTTTCTGGTGACCTTATACAAAGGAAAGCAGAGTAGCTCCTGATGAGTTCTACTGAGTCTCAGATTGCTTTCATAGTTTCATGGATGTTACCTTTCTATAGTTTAATAAGAATCATTTCTGGGCTGCAGCAAGTTCTCTTGTTTGTTAACTGTCACATTTGCTTGGGTCTGAGGATGGCACTCAAATGGGGAAAAGCTTCTGTAGCTAAAGAGATTGTCCCTGATTCAAATGGGAGAACAGGCACAGGAGATCTAAATTTTAATCTTCATTCACTTTCCAGAAATCCTGCTAAACCAAATATTTTTTTTTAAATATAGTTATGTCTGGCTGTGTTTAATTATTTCATACTTGCAAGGCAGCATCCTAAATGCTCACAGAAATCAATAGAAGATTTGGGTATAGCGACACTGCCCCATCATAACTTTAAAAATCAACCTTTCTCCTCTTGGTACCCATGGGTGACATTGTGGTTTTGGAGTTACAAAGACCTCCTGCTCCCCTCTTGATAAAAAAAAAAAGAGGGAATGAGAGCTCAAAACACCAGTGGTGAGAGACAACATAGGAAGTTTGCTAGAGCTTTTTTCTGCACTGTAGGTACAAGTTCTAGTGGACTCATTTTCAGGATTTTGTCTGTCCTATTTCTACTAAATGACATATTTGGTGATATCAGCCACATGCAATCACAAGCATTCTCTGTAAACATCAGTGGAAACATTGGCAGGAAAATAATTCACTTGGAACTCCGGGGAAGCTGGATGAAGAAGAAAGTCTTTATGAAAAAGGGTAGATAAGTTTTTTACATTTTAGGTTTTTTCCTTCTTGTCTGTCATGAAAGTTTGTGGCAGGGATGGAAAGGGGTTTTGAGGTGACTGTTAAAAGGCAAAAAAGAAAGCCAAAATGAAATAAGCAGTAGGTACAATTCACTGCACTATTTTAGTCAGAAATTGCTGCCACATGGACTCAGACTTTCTAATGGCTTTTCACAATCAGCCATCTGTAAGCCTCCAGTTGGTATGGTGCCTGCAGTATTTATTTTGAAATGCTATATAACCCACAGCATCTGGGAATACCCACAACACATACTGTGCAACCACAAACTCTATAAATGTTGGGGAAGATTCAACTGACTCTTCTATAATTTATTTTTTTGTTGTTGACACTTGCAGAAGCAGGGCCAGAACAGAAAAAGGTTTATCCAAGTGTAGGTAACATTGTGTGCATCCTTGCCCTGTCATTGTGGACATTCTTGTTCTTTGAGATATAATTTAAAAATCTTGATGACAATATTAGCAGATATTAAAACCAAGTAAAACAAAATATTCTTAAGAGAGGATCTGTGGGAAGATATAATGATATATTGTCATTAGTGTTCTCTAGTCTCATTGAAGTCTTTCTGTCAACTACTTTGGCTATATTCCAAATGGAATTACACATGTATATGAGTAGTTTATTGGGACTTAAAGCTGAATCCATGTGTTTATAGAGATATTTTGAGACAAGAAATTTGTTAATTTGTTGTATGCTGAGATAGAAAACCTCCTTCCCACCAGGAGACATTATGAAAGAAAATATATTAATTGGTGATGCCACTTTTAAGGTGATGCCACTTGCCACGTGTGGAACAATAACTGAAAAGCTGCAAAAATTTTCAAACAGGTGCATTTAATTTTATGTTAAATTTACCTTGTTCTTTCATCATGAAAACTCAAGAGAGAATAAAACTCAAAGCACTTTAAATGGACACTTCCAAAACAGCACTGAATTCACCCATATACCAGTGTTTTAAAATATCTGTCTTCCTGTCCTACTGTGTCTTTTAACTTCTATTCAAAGCAGTACATTTCCTTCTGGTTTTTGCTACTGCTTTAGAGTAAGAAAGTATTTTTGTTTAAAATTGACCTGAAAGTTTGGGGTTTTTTTTAATTCAATCAGCAGTCTACCCTCCACAGTTTTTTCCTGGAGCAGATTCTGTTATGAGGTGGAACAGGCATTCTCTGGCATCCTTTATGTCATTTAGTTCATTCTATAATTACAGATTAATTAAAAAATGTACCTACATTTCCAATTTTTATTTTCTAAAGATTCTTTAGCTGGAAAAAAAATTGTACAAAACCACTTCAACATTGAACATTTCTATAGTATACTAGAGTATATATATAGAGTATACTCTTTAAATTGTACATGCTTGGTAAACATAAAGAGAGAAGGATGTATACTTGTATTTAGATGATCGTTAACAGAGCTTGTAGCACTTTCTTAATAATCCTTACAGTGTAGTTTTCTGAGAGAGTGTTAATATTTTCAGATTCTCAGCAAAATTGTTCTTCACCTCTTAACCTTAAAGATTTAGCGAATTTCTAGCACAGAGAAGGAAAAAGAATGAATGTCAAAATCTTTCTGAAAAGTTGTTTAGTTAGGTGGCATGGAAATATGCTTTTCTATCTTTGGACAAAGCTTGGATTACAGAAAATTGTGACTCTGTGTATCTATTTCTTCGTTCTTTACTTACTGAAGTGCAGGACATAGGCAAAAGCTGTGAAAGTATTTGTGGTAGCACTAACACCATGAACAAGGAGATGAGTTTTATTACATACATGTCATGCTTTTGTCAATGATGTTTTACAAAACAGTTCAGTATATATTTCATACCAAATTCTGCCATCAAAATTATGAATAAATTTACAACTCTATGTTAGGTGTTTTCCCATTTTTCTAAGGAAATCCTTGAAGGGATTGTCTGGGTAGACAGAGAAGTGTGAAGAAACCTGTCTGATAGATTATGCTTTGCCGAGCAAATGTTACTCATGAAAATGTTGTTTCAAATACCTGCTTTCACTATTGCAACTAGACTGCCTGTATCACTCATACTTTCCTGTAGATTAATGTACCCTTCCATACTCATGTCAAGCAGTCCAAATGTGTAAGTTACATGACTGAGCATTTATAGATCAAACAGCAACAAACAAAAGGAGAAAAAGGCTTTTTTCCTATCAGACATCTTTACTGTCCTTAGATGCTACAGTCTACACCTTACCTTTGAAATTAGTCAAGCATTTTACAGATATCTAGTATACTGATGCAGCAAGGAAAGGAAGAATTAGCACAGATCTACATATTTTTTTACTCTTCTGAAGGTGTGTGCACACTGAACTAATTCATCTTGGACAGGTAATAAAAATCTCAATTTCCAAAAGAACATTGCCCTTTCAGAATGGGTGGGTTGTTTGGAGGACTTTCCAAATATTCAGAAAAGGGGAAAACACACCAAATAGTAAGTTGTTATCTTCAGATTACCAATATATAAAAACCAGAGATGGCTGCAATTTTCCACTCTTTCTTAAATGTATTTCTTTACACTCTTTTTTATTATACACTTTAAAGGAGTTGACAGAAAAATAATTAGCTCAATAAAAACCACCAGAAACATCTAAGAAAATCACTTTTGAGAGAGAAATAGTTCTGTGGTAAAATTTTATCCAGATCTTTCTCCTAAACATGACAAACTTTTCCATTGTGAAGGTACTTTTTCTTTTATAGAAGGTGATAGCACCTAACTATCCTTTTGTTAATATCAAAGATAAGGGTGAAAGTCACGTACTGATTAAAGTGAAAGAAACCATTTCCTCAAATACTTTTCTCTTAAGGATTCTAGCTCCTTTCTACAGTGAAAAATAGAATAGAACAGTAATAAGCATTGAATCAGTACCTTTTTGCTGTAAATATACAGATAATTCAGATAATTTTAGAAGCAATTCTTACATAAATTGGCAAGCATGGGTAAAAATAAGAAAAATCTATTTTAAATGGCACAAAGATGATAGTTATGTTACTCAGCTACAGCTCACTCTTCCTTATTTGACAGTTCTCATCACTTTCTCAAATGAGAAATGTAGGAATTGATGTTGTATTGCTATCAAAGCAGTTATACACTTTTGAAAAGCAATAAGATGTTTTTCAAGACTTTTTGTTGTGGTTGTTGTTTTGGTTTTTTTCTGAATTGAAGATAAGAATGCATAATGGCGTTAGGAGACTAACTAACAATACTAATGGAAATCCAGGACTGTTGTATGAAAAGTGATTGGGACACTGAGATTTGCATGTTAAAAGACAAGTGTAGTCCCTGCTGAGTATGTTTTAGTTCTAAAATAATTAACTATGTCAAATAATTAATATTTGTTGACAAGACCAAGTTAAGTGCATGCAGCATCACATGTCTTGTAATTAGTTGGGATGATAAGATAATACAGACTGAAAATAATCAATTTGAGCTGCCAAAGCTGATCACTTAAGCCAAGTGAAAAAACACAAGCAACATTCTTCCATAGATTTCATGCACACTTATAATTATCTTTGCCTGCTTCTTTGGTCTTTTTATATTTCAGCTACTTGAGTAGCCAAGTTTCATTGGTGTGAGTGGTTTTGAATGTTTATTTGAGAGCTCCCTGAGCAGACTTGGTGGCAGAAACACACTAAGCAACAACTGGAAACAAATTATAACTTTGAACATACTAGATCAAATTAAATCTAGGTAAACTACATAAAATGAAAGAATATTTAAAATATTTAACATTGAAATGCAAGTGCTATGAAATAGCATGTTTGCAACTGATCTATATTTACAAGAAAAAGAACTCCTAACTCATTACAAGCTGTCGAATGTCAAAATTTAATGTGCATCTGTTCAGATTCACTTCAAGGAGATAATATAAAAGAAATAGCAAAAACACATCTTGTTCCAAATAATACCTATTTCTGTCCCAATTAAATCAATGAAAGCTATACGTGGTTTAAAGCAGAGTTATTTTGATAATGAATCATTCTAATAATATAATCCATTAAACCAGAGATTAGGTATTTTGGCAGCATGAGCTATAGAAAAATCTTTATAGGGTAGAAAATTTGAGAGATAAATTATTCATTCTAAATTATATGCTCTAACCAGCTTTTACTGGACTCCTATCAGATATTTTACAGCTCTACAGCCTGTTGTTGGAGATCAAATATAATCAATAAAATTAATTATTTAAATGTAAGATTCATAGGGAGGTTTCTTTACAGTCAAATTTTTCCAATCTCCTGTGATACAGGAGAGATGAAATGAACTATATTTATGTTAAAGATTTCGGATTTTTATGATTGCTACCAAATTTCTAAGAGTTTTCTTTCCAGGCTTGCATTTCTTGGCTAAAAAATAAATCATAGTCCACTTTGCAATTGGAAAATTAGGTGGAAATATTTTCCTTGTTTATGGTCCTTCCCATATATATGTACCATGTGGAAAGAAAGAAAAAAACTGATGTCCTGCGTGCTTAGTGTTACTGGAATAATTCTTTTGTAGTCTTTAAAAATGCCATGCAGCAGAAAGACCCAGGATTGTTTTTTATGAAGCACTTTAAGAGAGAAAAAACAGAAATAAAAGCAGCGTGACCACCCACAGACCAGTGTTGCTCCTTCAGCTTCAAGGAGGATGAAAATCTGCAGGAAGGACTGGATGGCATGAAAAAAATAAAGAGGACTTGAGTAAGAAATAGTGTGAATGGGCTGAAATATGGGAAGAAGCAGAGAATATATGAGGCAGATATTATAGAGGTAAGGTGATGACATTTATAAGATTTCAGTACAAGAGAAGAGTA